>JAODAC010056359.1:0-53026 GCA_027575185.1 Mimaenictus wilsoni
CTCCTCAACATAGTCTCACAATCTACAACAGCTACAACAACTACAGTCAGCGTTGGTAATCGCTGGACGCTTACAAATATGCGTCTTCAAATATGGCGATATGCAAACGACGACCGACTGTATTTGTATTTATACACGCGATATCGAAGAAAGCGCGACAGGAAACTGGCTTAATAAACGCATATCAATATTCAATATGTATGAAAATGCATGAAAACTTTATTTAATCGGCCAACATATAAAATTTAACGAGATCTCATCGGTTATGTAGGAGCTGCAGCAGCAGCAAAGTTGGAGAGAAGATGAAAAACTCATACTCTATCCACATCTACCATCTCGGGGGCATTCATTTCTTCTGGTCGCGTATTTAAATTTTACATGCAAATAAATGTAAATATAAAATGCCGGCGGAATGGTAACCAGGTGAGACCAGGTGGATTTGAGTATTTTACGAGCCTTTTTCGTGTGCCATTTTTACTAGTTTTGAAGGATTGGCTCTAAGTTATATAAGTAGAGATGAATTCAAAGAATTTGTAAATTAAGTTGGAAAGAAGTCTTAAATTTTCAAGATATGTATACATCAATGTGGATTAAATAACTGTAAAAGGGAAATGAAATAAACTGATTTAATTAAACTGATGGCAACTAGCACCGAGTTTTTCAAATGTTGCATGAAGGCATGTAAAAAATATCGATATTGATACATATCGATATATCGGGCTCAAAATTTCGTTCTTTATCGATACTTTCATTTTCCATAATATCGAAATATCGATATCGAAATATTAATGTCTTTTAACGTGTCATTGACGCAAGCGCCATCTGAGAAGTATTCTGAGAAGTTCAAAATGGCAATTTTTCTTTTTGGGGCCACATTTTAGGTTCTGTATAATAATCCTTAATCCTTTGATATTTGTTGGCATCATAAGATCAACATCGATTTTTTGCTAGTATTGCAATTATAATACTACTACTTTTATGCATTATTGCAAGAATATTTGCTGGAAAGATTGATAGTTCTATATGTGTATGAGTCCGAGATCAATGTGAATTAATGATCACTGCAGATTGTTGGGAACTGTAAATAGTCCTGAAACCCATATACAGATGGCGCTCCTGTGTAATTTCGATTTGATCGATATTGATAATATCCATATTTCCAAGACTATATGTCAATATCGATATAACGAAAAATTGAAAATATCGATTTTGACAAATATCGATATTTCATCATCGTCCGACATGTATAGTTGAATGCATCATCGTCTGATATGTATAGTTGCAGGTATAACATTTGAAAAACTAATAGATAGGGCACGAGGCGTTGTCTATACTAATTAGTATCGATACTTTCGGTAATTTACCGATATTTTCGATAATTACTGATATAAACGATAATTATCGCTTTTTCGATAATTATCGATACTTATCGATGGATAGTTTCAGTTCTTTTTGATATTTCGGAAACTCATTGCTAGTCCATAAGAATAGATAAGTATTGAATATCGATATTATCAATACTTATTGATATCTTCCTTACTTTCGGATATTTGTTAATATTTTCGATAATTATCGATCCTTATTTATGATCCTTATAAATGTTTCCGGCACTTCATATTTTGATATGTTCGGTACTTATACCTTCTTATTTATATCTATCAATATTTTCGATACTTATTGTAATTTTCGATAATTAACGTCGTTTTTGATACTTATTGATACGTTTTCTCTATGTTGAAATTTTATTTAGTTTTAAAAATTATCGATACTAACCTAAGTTTCGATACTTATCGTTATTTTCGATAAGTATCGATATGTACGATATTTATAAATATTTTCGATACTTTTCGATAATTATCGATTCTTAACTGTTTACGTATAATAACCATAAGTAACTAAATCCCTTTCATAAGAATACGGATGTTTGTAGTATTAATATGTATTCCTAAGAATTTAAATCCTACAATATTAATGTACATGTTTATTTGTATAGCTACAATTAGTAATAGATAATGTTGTCGCGGTCATTAGCAGAGGTCCAGAATTCCAAATAAATTCTTTATCTTCCGGACTACTTGCTACGTAATGCGTCATTAGAGTTAAGCAATTAGTATGTATCGTTAGGATTAGAATTAGAGAGTAAAGTCAGTTGTTACATGGATCCCGCACTGTCCACTTCGTGATTCATCCCTGCACTCCGCTGTCTTACAAACGGCGTAACAGTTGTCATCGATCGCGTGTGTACGACAAGCACAAAGGTGACGTGCTCACAGAAAATTGCATCAGCTATTTTTCTGCTACGGGCCTAACACTAACGGATGCTTTTATATTTTCGAATTTTATCGAAATACTTACCGTTATTTTCGATACATATCGATACTAGACATTATATTATTTGCTTCATGGTATAATGCATACATAATATTTGCAATTAATTTAAAAAAACATTTATCAGCTGCACAATAAACTATTTTCCAATATCTTGAAAATCTAAAGGCAATTAATAACAACTCCTACTTATTCATCAATATAAACCTATTTACTCAAAAACCCAACGTGCGACGTACGAAAAATCAAAGAAAAGCCACGAAAATCGAACGGTGCTGCTATTCAACAATAACTCGTCATTCTAGTGCATTTACTCCAACGATTGTCGTTGTTGTATTTCCATCAGCGTTGTTCAAGTTCGAAGCTGCCCAGTTTGACGTTTGATTTCAACCGTTCATCTCGAGGGTTACCTACATGCCAAGCTGACTGAATACCCAGTCGCACCAGCAAATCAAGAGCCAACCCAAGCAGAAGACGACGTAGCAGAGGGAGTGCAAGTCTCAAGCACGCCCGGTTCCTTGATGGCGTCTGGTACCTTCAACTCAGCATGCATACCTTGCGTCTCATGCATCTCTCCCCTATACTTAGGCACCGTTTTCTTCAAACTCACCGCCTGTACAGCATTATGCACGAAAAACGCATTTATTATCCATCCAGCGCCACGCAATGCTTCTGCAGCGGCCAACGAGGGGTTACACCCGAAAGGACCGACGCTGAGGTAGACCTCAATCAAAGTGCAAATAAGAAAAAGGTACCCAAGCACCAGAGGTAACCAAAGGTACCCTATAGCGACGACCAACCGTATGTAATCTGTGTACAAAATTCGATATTTTTCTATAGGCAATTCAAACACAAACTTGAGAAAACCTGAATAAATACTTCATGTATAAATCAAATTTTAAAATTTTAGAGGTATGTATAAAAAAAAGAAATGTTGAGAAATTTTTTGATTGAGTTTATCTAGTAGCATCGACTGCTATGGTCATTAGCTCTATCCTATTGTTTCTGACAAACTACGAAAAATCCCTCGGAAAATTATTCAGAAATTATTTCTATATAAAAACAGTGCGTACAAATATTTTCATTTTATTTCATGGCGGACAATTGTGGTACTTGAGGTCTTGGTGTTTCTAAGACGTGTTTCTAAAAATTATTGTAGCATCCTAAGTAGAAGTGTCTCACTTATAGATTAGCTTACATTAGAAATAGCAATTCTTCCTCTTTCTTTTTGTCTTAAAGTATTGTTATCATTATCAGTTACTTCAGAAATAGTAATTTTCCAAAACGTGTTTCAGAAAATTTTCTAAAATATAGCAACTTTGAAGGGCTGTAGCGCCCTAATTAGAAATCTCCCAGATTTAGGAATACTCTCATTAGAAGCCGAAATTCTTCTTTTTCCTTTTGACCTTTTTTCTTTGACCTTTTGAGAAAATGTTTCAGTCATTAATAGTTTCTTTGGAAAATACAATTTTCCAAAACATGTTCCGAAAAATTCTCTAAAATATATCAACTTTGAAGGGTTGTAGCACTCTTATTAAAACTCTCTTGCATTTACAGATATTCATATTTGATGCACCAATTCTTTTCCTTTTTTTTGCGCTGAGAAAATGTTTTTGTTGTTATTCATTTCTTTGGAAATTGAAATTTTCCGAAACGTGCTCCTGAAAATTTTCCAACAATTAACAACTTTGAAACTCAACGCTAACACCATAATTAGTAGTCTCTCAGATTTTAAAATACACATAATCGAAGCAGCAATTCATCTACTTCCGTTTCAAGTTGAGAAAATGTTTTTATCATTATTAGTGTCTTTGGAAAATGCAATTTTCCAAACATGTTTCTGAAAATTGTCTAACAATTATCAACTCTGGAAGGCTCTAGCGCCTTTGTTATAAGTTTCACAAAATTAGGGCAGCCCATATTCGAAGGAGCTATTCTTCTTTATTATTTTCACATTGGGAAAATGTTAGTATCATTATTGTTAGTTATTAGTTTCGGAAAATGACATTTTCCAAAACTTGTTTCTAAAATGTATCAATTTCTCTTTCTCGTATTGCTCAGCTACGTACCATCTACAGTCCTTAATTTTGATCGGAAACGAAAAACCAACAACAAGTTTTTGCAAAGTTTATAAAATTATCCTGAATATGACGACGAGTATTTTCAAGAAAAAGTTAAAATTGCTTGTTTTTATAAAGTTTTACGTTTGGAGTGCATTTTTCGCATACAAATTCGATTTTAAAATAGGAAAAAATATGTTAATATATATTCGTTCCAAAATAATTGATGTCATATTCTAGAGAATTTAAAATTATCTGTCAAATGCGTCATCATTTTGCCTAATTGGTTCAATAGAATTTCATTATTGATGTTCGGAAATTAGAAAAACGATGTTACTTATTTGAAATTTGGAGACAGTTTTCTTGAACAGTTTAGTCTTTGACTATTTCCATATTTGATTTTCTGACCTGGCAAATGTGCGATGTAAGACTATATCTACAAGTTATGCATTTTAACTCGATTTATAAAACAATAAAATTGAATATAAAAACTAGATTGCATTGAGAAATAAACAACAACAAAAATAAAATTAAATACCAAGCCCTCTTATATAAATTGCAATTCTATTAAATCGATAACATTGTCAGCATATATGCAATACCCAACCTTGAAATTAAATAAATATGAAAATAACGAAAAAGTAATAATTGAAAGTCGTGTTTCATAATTTATTCCAATATTAATATTGGAAAAACTGGCTTTACAATTTTGACATTAAATTAATGGGTAGCGAAGAGTATTTCGCTTTAAAAACACCACTAAAATTACCGTTTTTTTTTCTCTCTGTTTTCACGCACGCCTTCTCAGCAAAAACATGTTGTTTTTCCTATTACTGAACTTTTTTTTTTGAAAGCTATTTTTACCATCTCATAAATATGTGAAATTCCAAACCGACCACATCCCCGCCGGCTGCATACATGATTGCATAGCTCGTTTTTGTCTCGTCGCACCACTCTGGGCGGTTTCGCCAGTCATTCGTTAACAATAATTAATCACGCGCGTTCTTCTACCTCCTGCGCGCGCGACTTGCGAGATTGTTGAGAGGCTGCGCTGGTGCGTGTATGCCTATGCCTGACTTTGATCTCGAAGCCGAACATAATTTCGTGTTTCTAGTTTTTTTATTTGGCCCAAGTCGAGAGAACTTTCTCGGTCTAGCCTAGTCTAGCCTAGCCTTAGCTGGGCTATCGACGAAACGGCGCAGCGATAGAGAGATACGCCCCCATTCAGTTATCAGTTGTAGTCATAACAAAGCGGAATGATTTAATGTACAGGCTATAACTTAGAAAAGCTTAGAAAGATAGAGAGCTAGAAATGTCTGTGTCCATAAATCCTTAAAATTGGGGTTATTGAGGATGGGAGATTTTCAAAATTTTGTAAGATTGTAGATATTTAAGTAAGCTCGGGAATAAAAGTGAAATGCATTAAAGATAACAAGAGGAATATCTCAATTGTCCGTCTCAGATTTGAAGGAATTTTTTTTGAACGTATAGTACATATATTGAAGTAATTTCTGCTAACGGAATTTATCGTCGTTTTGAGCCTTTTGCTAAAAAACAACGATTTAACACGTTGACGCCGGCGTGCCCCACCGGTGGGTCACGCGTGTACCTTCTATCGGGCGGCGTGTCCCACCGGTGATGCACGGATTGTGGTGAGTTAAGAAATATTGATTTTTTGTTACGCCACTGGATTCGCTCTTCGTCACCGTTTAGTAGGCACTTTCCACATGAGAGGCGCTGTTGAACTGTTAAAATAATTTGTGATATTTTACGAATTATCATATAAAAACCAATTACAGAGAGCAATTTTTAAATCAAATTGCATTGGCTTCGGTATATAGTGGAGTCATGTCATATCAAACATATTGAAAATAAGCAGAAAAAAATTATCCCTTGCCTATCTAAATAATATAAGTCTTTAATACTTGCCAAATATAATAAATAATAATTTTAAAATATTTGGTTCGTTTGGAATCTTATCCATACGTTGATATTTGAATTAACAATTTGAATCGGCCAGTATGTCAAGATCGCTGGCGGCGCGTAACATGAAACAAATGCGGATGCCATACCAATCGTAAATAACCAATAACCGCTTGATAAACGAAGGGTGAGATTGGCATAAGAAAGCCCCGCCCGATGCAGCGGACACGCTTATCATGCGCCAGCGTCAACGTGTTAAACAAATACACGAGCGAAGCAAGTGAAGTAGGCAACAAGTGCACCAATAGCCATTTGTCTTATATAAAATAAATGTCGGAATGACAGCGCGGTACTGCACTAGTGGCACTACAAACACATTCTCGCACTCATTTACCTTGAACTACATGTTTACAATGTTTTCATTCAATTACCAGCAACAAAACGAAAAACCTAATAATTAAAAAAAAAATCACAGCCTATGGAAAGATCAACAAAACCTAAATAAATACAGCCTCCTTCGATGAAAAAAAACGTTTCGTAAACTTTCAGACCACTGTACCTCACGTTCAACGTTCAAACCTCACAAAAGATACAAGTAAAAAGCCAAGAAACACCACAAAGGCACAAAAATGCGCTTCCTCACATTCAGAATGCAACGGCGCACACAATATACTCTGTACTTTCCGTACTTCAGTAGGAAATGAAATTTTCACCGAAATTACCATGGCCCAGACTAAAGGCAACGCCATCAATGTATAAAAACGCATTATTATTGTAAACGTGAACGCAATATGTATTCCCAACTACTGATTGGCGGACTGGGGCCACCACAATAAACGCATTTGAAGGAAACAATAAATTTGTGCATTACGTATTCAATTACGTATGTTCAATTTCAAACATCGTGAGAAGTGGGAGAGAGAGAAAGAAAGAGGGAAGTAAGGAGGGATAGAGAAAAAAGGCAGAAAATTGAAGGCTATTAGCCTTTGATTGACAGCATTTAAATGCAAACGACGCATTGAATTGAATATTGTATTTGCCATAGTTCAAGCCTTCTCGGGGAATTGCAGGCACTTAGTTGGGACATGAAATTTGTACCAACAAATTCACAAACACGCCCGCCTGCTTGCCAGGCCTGCGGTTTGCTGCTTCAAATATATGTGTGTGTATGTGTGTGTGTGTGTGTATGTGTGTATGTATGTATGTGTGTATGTATGTGTGTATGTATGTGTGTATGTATGTGTGTGTGTGTATGTATGTGTGTGTTTGTATGTGTGTGTATGTATGTGTGTTTGTATGTGTCTGTATGGGTGTGTATGTATGTGTGTGTATGTATGTGTGTATGTATGTGTGTATGTATGTGTGTGTATGTATGTGTGTATGTATGTGTGTATGTATGTGTGTGCACGTTTTGCAGGCGACAGGTTTTCAGACAATTTGTGTACAAACGCTGATTGTATGCAACAGTAATAATAAGCCTTTTATAAACGCGGCGATTCATAAACAATGTCGCGATTTGTTTTCGCCAGACACACGAATGTCAAACTCGCTGTGCTGTCCATCGTCCGTCAACGCACACATCTGTTCGGTGTTTTTGGGACACATATTTTAATGCGTTTGTTTTTAAAAACCTGATTTATAAACCGTTTTCTGAGAGGGTTATTTCATGCTTATATAAGCAAAAAAATGACATTGAATTTGGGATATTTAAAGAGAAACTAATCGCATATATTACTTGGGGTTATCCAATGTTTTGGGAATTGTTCTGCAAGGGAAGTATCTCAAATGTCCGTCTCAGATATGGTTGAAAATTTTTGTACGAGTAGCACATATACTGAAATAAAGTATTGTCATAAATCGACAAGGAAATGATTGATTAAACATTCTTGGAAAGAAATATTAGGCTACATTTCCTAAAAATATCAACTTACTTCATAAGTTTTCAACCCTTTAACAATTATTTGCTTTTCATATGAGTAAAAACAAACAAAATATCACAGTAAATTTTAGTTAATAATTAAAATAACATCGAAATAATTGACAAAACTTTCTTAGCCGCATATGCAAGGTTGTATAGACCAGGATTTCAACGTATTCAATGTTTGATAAAAAAGTGAAAATTACTAGGAAAAAAACTACCATAACTTGAAATATGTTGAAATACCTACGAAATAATTTAGTAAACAATTATAGAAACATATTAAGCTGTATTTCCCAAAGTAATGAATTTATTTAATATGTTTTCCCCACATTTAACAATTATTTGCTATTTAACAAAATGTGTGACACGTAGATATGAGTAATAACAAACAAAATATCGCAGTATTCTTGAAAGTACTAAAAAATTTCCCTCAAATTTAGTTAGTAACTTATAAAACACGACTATAACATGAAAACGTTAAAATAATTGACAAAACATTCTTAGAAAGATATGCATTTACATTTGCCAAGATTTCAACGAATTCGATTTTCCTCTATTTAAAATGTGTAACTTCTTTACTTTTAGGTAAAAAAATTGATAATCCCAAAAATATAGCAGTATACTTGATTTTAAAATTGATTTTCGACTCAATTTTAGTGAATAACTTGTAAAATGCAACTATAACTTAAATATGTTGAAATAACAACGAAATAATTGACAAAACATTCTTAGAAAAATATGTAAGGCTATAAATGATAAGATTTCAACGAATTCCGTGATTTCCCCATATTTAAAATGATTAGCTTCTTTGCATTTTTGTAAAAACATCAAAATGAACAAAATACGGTACTAAACTTGATTCTAAATAGATTTTGTACTCAATTTTCGTGGATATTTTGTAAAATGCAACTATAACTTAAATATGTTGAAAAAAACAACGATATCATATCACAAAACATTTTTAGGAAGATATGTAAGGCTATATTTGCGAATATTTCAGCGAATACAATTATTTTCATCTATTTAAGATGAGTAACTTCTTCACTTTTTGGTAGAAAACTGAAAATAAACAAAATACAACAGTATACTTGATTTTAAATTGATTTTCTACCCAATTTTAATGGATAACTTGTAAAATGCAACTATAACTTAAATATGTTGAAATAACAACGAAATAATTGACAAAACATTCTTAAAAACAAATGAAAGACTCTATTTGCCAAGATTTCAACGCATTCAATATGTTTTTCCCCATTTAATGATGGACTTGCTGTTTGCTTTTCGGCGAAACGTGACTAAAGTACAAATATATTTGGTATTTGGACTTACCAACTTGTAAAACGTTATCCACACAGCCAGCCTCGAGTAATTTTAATCCTTTGCAAAACGAAAGATTCAACGGCTCACCACCGGCGGAATTCACAGGGGGCACTCGCGACAGCGAAGAGTACATGCAAATGTCGCGCTCGTTGCGCGGAAACGACCAGAAGATGATGCGCCGCTGCACCGGCTCCGGTATGCGGTCATAGCGCTCTTCGATGCGCTGGAACGGGATGTTCTCGGCGGCGATCTTCGCCGTGATGTCGAGAAGTGAGTCGGGCGAGCGAGCGCCCTCCCACCGGGAGCAACACGACCGCCTGGCCACTGCCATCGACACTCGCAAACTGAGGCGCGCGCGGCGCACACGGCTCGACCGCAACGCACGCTTCGTGTACGTCCGCCGCGCGTTCGTGCGTCGACGCCGATGCGTTGGACGCATGCGCGCCACTACACGACTACAGCTGATGCGACCCCCGCGTGCGTAATGTCGTTTGTTTATGTTCCGCGCCACATGGTGTGTTTGTGCGCGCAAGGTGCGGCGCGCTGGGGGGAATCTCCACGTGCGAGTGTGTGTCAGCAAGCACGTGTGTGTTGTGCGTCGCGGGTGGGTGTGTCTCGTCGGTGGATGCACTCTGTTCGGTG
The DNA here is from genome assembly GCA_027575185.1 of Mimaenictus wilsoni. Classification (NCBI taxonomy): domain Eukaryota; kingdom Metazoa; phylum Arthropoda; class Insecta; order Coleoptera; family Staphylinidae; genus Mimaenictus; species Mimaenictus wilsoni. Next base: position 10,195 of record JAODAC010056359.1, read on the forward strand.
TGAGTGTGTCAATGCGGCGCGGTGTGAGTCAGTGTACGTAGTGAGCAAGTACGTACACCTTTTCGATCGTCGGTTGCCAGTCGTTAAAAGTGTCTGTGTGCGTGCGGGCGGGCTGGCGTGGCGGCTCGCCATCCTACGATGGGAATCGTTTGGCCGCGTTCTGTCGAACTGCGTATATGCAATATGCGTCTGTGCTCACCATCAGTATTTGTGCATATGAGTGTGTGTATCTCTGTGTTTGCTGTGTTACTTCTTTATTTTTTCTGGAATGCTTTTACTAGTTCTACTATAAATACTGGGATTAATTAGGTAGTTATTAAATTGTTGTGTTTCTACATGTGTAAAAAATAAATGTTTCACTGAAAAAAAAACCTTGTATCTTGCCATCGACCTAACTGGTCCTTCAGCCTGGATACATGTTTATTTATTTATTTTATGTTTACATACATGGTAATGTGATGTTATTGTTGTGATTTTTGTGATTGTTGTGATTTTTTGTGTTGTATTGATATGTTGAGTTGTGATCCTCGTTGAGTGTTGAATGCCTCGTTGCGTGGTTTTTGGTAGTTGTGATTGTAGTGTGATACGCGTACTGCGATTGATGTGTTCTTGTTGTTTGATTTTTAATTGTTGTGATTTTTGTAATGTGAATTTGAATGTGTGGATTTTTGTGTGAATTAATTAATAAATTAATTCACACTTGTGGTTGCCCACCCTGGGGACTCGAACCCCGTCCGTCCTCGAACTGTGCTGCCCAGGTGGGCTGTACCACTGATTTTACTGATTAAATATTTCAATTTCATTTCAATATTTCTTACATAATTAACTTAATGTTAATGAAGGGTTTCTCAAACTGTGGGGCGCTAGGTTATTGCGGCGGTACCCAGGTGTTTCAGATTTTGTATATATAGTCAGCGTGTAATATTTGGACATTACTAGAGTGGGTACCACTCTCATGAATGTTATTCCCGGATTACCGGACCTAGTCCTTTTTAAGTGTTCTTTCCTGAAAACCCTTTCCTGAAAAAAATCTTTGTTTGGATAACGGCCCAATGCGTTACCACTGCGCCACTACTACGACTGTACGATAGCTGTTGTGTGAATGAGTTAGGAAACATCATCATAATCATAAACATAAACATCATCATCATAAGTACTTTCACTCCAATATAATATAAAATCAAAATCAAGACTGCGGCATGTCTAATGACACCCGTCAAGAGTTGATCATGGCAGCATCGAGTGAGATCAGTTTGGCAGAGCTCCGAAATTACCCAGACCAGGGATTATTAAAAGAACAATGCAAAATATTCGAAGAAGAATTAAAGTGGGACCTGTTCTGCAACAACATCGAAGGGACTTCGAAATTCTAAAAGAGATATCAATGACTCTTCGCGGTGAGCCATGCGTTTGATCGCATATGACTCATTACTTAATCATAATTTGACCGACTATGTTTCTTTAGCAGTGAGTTTACACGCGGTGATTTTACCAGCGGTGAATTTACTCGCGGTGATTTTACCAGCGGTGATATTTCTTAGCGGTGAATTTACCAGGGTGATTTTACCGCGGTGTTTTTCGTAGATCCGTTAATTTCACTTGATGAATACTTTTGGTTTAATATTTTACACTTTCCCATGTAATTCCCTATTTAAAAAGTTGTGCTAGCCCTATTATTTTGTTGTGGTATGATCACGATGGTCCCCATTGAACATTATTACTGGACTATTTCCTGAAATAGCGACTCACTTCCTAGTGGAACTGTGGAGAGATTAATGAACTGAGAGGTACCCCTTGGAATATTGTGACTGCAAACTTATTATTTCTCTTGCTCATGAAGAGACGGGAACTACCCTATGCTCGTTGGAAAATATACTGTAACATTAAAAACGAATATATTTTTGTAATACATCGGGTTCGAATGTTGTTTGTTTCAAAAATTCGCAAGATGAAGTAAGAAAGCCTCCAGAAATCTGGTTGGTTTCATCTTCATATGCCTTCTCCCCTTCGAAGGATCAACACAACTCTCAACGTCGCCATGGTAACGTGATAAATAAACCGTTTTATTAATAATAAAACAGGAGGCTCGTAGCGGAGCAGGCCTGCCGGTATAAATATGCTTTTCATGGCGGTTCTACGCCCTGCCTGTGTCGATCATAAACCTTGCGCACAATCAGCAGCGAAACCTGGCTCCATACAAAATACCAAATACAAAATTGTGTTTAAGTCTACTTGGGCTGACAAACTTACAAAACGTAGTAAACAAAATGGGCAAAGAAAAAACGCTTTCTATTCCTGCCTATGGGTTTGATGCACGTCTAATCTAGTGACATTTACACCACCACCCGTTTTCGGGTTGGGATAAGGATGAGCGTGTGCCGCGTAGAGAGGGGGCTGCTGCGGCGGCTGTGGAGCGGAGCACCCTTCCGAAGCGGTAATCCCACGGTTTTAGTGCGGCGACGGCCAATGGAGCGCCGGGCGTAATTGCGTCCGCCCGCATTGATTAGCGATCAAACAGGAAGATCAATACAAAGCGCGCCTACGAAGTCGCGACACGCCGCCACGGCCTGCCGCCGTTGACGACGACGGCGACATGTCGCTCTGACGCCGATGTGAAATTCGCTGGAACTCCTAGCTTTTTGTTAGAGAAGTGACGAAATCTATGATCTTACGATGGCCGTACCTAGTATGAGTAAGTCTGCTGAATTCTACAGTATTTCCCATGAGATTACGGACGTAATAAACGTTAATAAAAGCATAAATTGTCTAGTTCTACGTCGTTATATGCGTCACTATCAGATTATGTGGCGTGTTTTGTACTGATGACGATAAATTAGGAGGTACAATTTTATTAATTGCGTTGTGAGTAATTAAGGTCATGAGTTAGCTGAGTAAATAATTTCTGGGCAACTAGTGTCGTATATTTTTGTGTGTTCTAACCATATACGTAATACACACCTGCCTGTCTATTAAAATCTCATTGCCACGAGTGTCGCTCATGGAAGGAGACAGATCATACATCTTTCTGTATCACCATAGACTTTTTTCGATTTGCGCATGTCTGTCCTGGGCCGGTCAAGGTTGCGCGTGTAATTCAAAAAGACAATCAGGATAATAATATATGTATATTTTCTTTCGAATGAATATAAAAAATCATAAAACAACCAAAGCATAACAATCAACAATTACATTTAAATTAATACGTTGAACTATATGCGAATTTGCTATAGAATTGCGTAGTGATGAATCCGCTCAGGAATAACCTACAAAATCAATGTGTACGAAACGTACGTCAAGACATGTTGGCTTCAGATCATATGATGTCGACGCAGTTTTCGTTGTTATGATTGGATGATTTTTAGACATGCGTATTGCAGACTTGGACCTGCGGTGTAAACCTATATGACAATTTCAATGCACTTTCATATAGTCGTCTCGTTCCAATGAAATCAATTCAGGCTCTCAACTGTTGGTATATGTGTATTACGTGTATGGTTCTAACAGTTATGGCCTGAAAATGTGTTGTTGGCGTTCTCAGGGTGCAGGAGGAAGTCTGAAGAATTTTAGTAAGACTATATGCAACCAAACATTCTTAGACTGTTATTTAATGGTGAAATAAGAATAATCCAATCCAATTTCATTGATTGTGAGGCCTTTTTGGATATTATGTCAAATTTATTATTTTGATACATTGTTGTTCTTATTTTAAGAATTATTCAGTAGAATTATTACATTTCTTCAAAATTTATTGATTTTTCAAAGCTTTCTAACCAAGTTGTGATTCCTGCTGTTTCTCAAATGATAATAGATGGTGTAAACGTTAATAAAAACATACATAGAGTTTATATGGACGGAGAGGGGTTCTGTGGAAGAACTCGTGCGGAGAATTGGAAAGGAAGTGGAAGAACAGGAGAGGAAAAGTAGCAGCAAGGGCGAGGTATGGGTCGGAGGAGAGAGGGCCCGAGTACACCCGGTGTGTGTTATGTGGGAAGGGATTGAATACCTGGCAGGGGAATGTGTTGAGGTGAAGGTGGAGTGGGCCTTGAAGGAGGGCAGGGGAGGCAAACGAGTAGAGGTGTGGTTGGAAGAGACAGGGAAGGGGTTGGCGTCAATCACCACGTTAGTAAATGTAAGAAGGAGGAGGAGAGCGATGTGAAAAGTGATTCGTGGATATTGTTGCATGTACATACGGTGGTAATTCTGGTGTTCAAACTGGGTTATTGTTATTATTTTAATGTGTATTTATTTATTGGTTATTATTTTTCTTATTGTAATTTCTTGTTGTGGGATTGTAGGGGCACGAGTATGCCAACAAAGGTTATATACTACATAGAGTGGTTTTTACGTGGTTAAATGCGTATCACTATCAGATTACCCTTTACTACCCTTTACTATCAGATACCCTTTTTATTCTGATTACTGTAGATTGAGAGATACAATGTTATTAATTTCGTCGTTAGTAAATAAAGTCATGAGATACTTGCGTAAACAGTTTCTGAGTAACTAGTGTCGAATGTGTTTGTGTGTTTTAACAGTTTTGACCTGAAAATGCATTTGTACGAATTCTCAGGGGTCTGGAGAAAGTCTGGAAAATTTTAGTAAGGTTATATGCAACCAAACATACTTATATTGTTATTTAAGAGGACAGATCAGTCGCGGAGCAAGTTCAAATTGACGTTTATTACCTCTATCGCCACCGTTCTGAGCTGAAAATGAGTCACCGGACCGAGGAAATGACTGAAATAGTTGAGCCATCCGCCACCAGTTTAAAATTTGCAATTTTCGTAAAATAAGAAGAAGTCAACAATATTTCATTGAAACCTTTAGGGTTTGATTTCAAACATATTATATTAGTACATTTTGGTACTTAATTTAAGAATTATTCAGTGGAATCGTCATATTTCTTCAAAATGTATTAATATTTCAAAGCTTTCTAGCCAACTTGTGATTCGTGCTGTTTCTCAAAACATAATAGACGGTATAAATGTGAATAAAAACATACGTAGTGTGCTTGTACTATCAGATTACGTTACCCTTTTTGTTCTGATGATGATACATTGAGAGATACAATGTTATTAATTGCGTCGTTAGTAATTAAAGTCATGAGTTACTTGAGTAAATACTTTCGGAGTAACTAGTGTCGTATACTTTCGTGTGTTCTAACAGTTTGGACCTGAAAATGTGCTTGCACAAGTTTTCAGGGGACAGAAGCAAGTCTGAAGAATTATAGTAAGACTATATGCAACCAAGTATACTTATCCGTATATTTATGACCAAACCTTAAGAGGACCGGATCCTACGTGGTACAGGTAGCAGCAAAACGCGGAACTAAACCGTTAAATTCAAGCTTTGTTCTAAAATATTTATAAATAAATAAATTAAATTAAATAATATGTATGTTACAGAATGCACATTCTTGTACAGATCGATTTCTCATTAAATATAGTTTGTTTTGATATGCACATTTACACCTAAATGTTGGGTAAAAAAAAACGTCTTTTTCTGAGAAATGTCGAGTATTAGGTTTTTCAGTTTTTTTTCATATTTTCTGTGTAGCTAGGATTATAAATTATGCACCAATTGATTCAGCGTGAAAATATCTTCAAACTCCTGGGACAGTTTTTCATTTGATTACTTAGAATCGATATTATAACACATGAAAGTTGAGTCTAATGTCGTCGATAATTTCACTGACAATTGTCCTGAGTCATAATATCGGTTCTAAGTACTCAAATGGAAAACTGTCCCAGAAGTTGGAAGATATTTTCACGCTGAATCGACTGGTGCATGATTTATACTCCTAGCAATACGGGAAATATGAAAAATGAAATACCTAAAAATCGACATTTTTCGGAAAAGACGTTTCTTTAAACGATAAGTTTCTCAATAATTACCCAACATTTAGGTATAAATGTGAATATCAACACAAACTATATTTAATGAGGAATCGATCTGTACAAGGATGGACATTCTGTAACATACATATTAGAAAATATTTTAGAATAAAGTTTGAATTTCACGGTTTAGTTCCGTATTTTGCCGCTACGTGGTAGCGGTCAGACCCGGTCCTCTCACAAAATTCTTCTAGTTTGCAAAGCGTTAATAATTTCTTTCTAGTGATTTTTCCATGTGAGATACACGTTGTATACATTAATAAAACCATAAATAGTGTAGTTTTACGATGTTAGATGCGTCATCGTCAGGGTATTCTACATTTTTTGTGCTGATGACGATAAGTAACCAACTTCAGTGTCATTAATTTCGTCGTCAGTTAAGTGCTTTGGAAATATACGGATTTAATTTATTTTTATCTTGTCTCTCCTCAGATTTTCATGGAAATATCAATTAAATTGGTTCAGTGAAATGCCAATGTGCGCGGAATAAATGATTTTTTTCGAAAGTTTGATTAAAAAATAAGAATATATTTATTTTTCTTCAGTCGTATGGTCAAAAGCGCACTCGCCTCTTTTACAGTTACATTTTTATTGCTCTATTTTAAAAATTTTAAGAATTTCTTAAACCTAATAATATTTCTAGTATTTTTCGTCAATAAAACCTGAAAATCCAAAAATAATAGTCGTCCAAAGTCTAAAAAACGTAAAAATGCAAAGTTTACAATACCTATAATAAGCTAATACCTTAATCCTATTACCGCATTGTACGGCCGTTTAGTTTCAGCCCAATTTACCGGTTTCAGCGTACCTGATTGTGCGCAGAGAAACAGAGAGCGAGCACTCCGGTTGAAAAACTATGGGAAATTGCGAGCCTACACTCGCTCCATACTATTACAATTGTAATAATTTATTACGCCCAATAATGTTATGACGAACAACAATGCAACCCACAAAATAACGTAAAATAATACAATGCTCACACAAACAATTTGATTGGATTCAATCATTTTCCTCTGAATGCATATCATCCCGGCGCTAATTAGCATATTGTTTATTGTCCCAAGGTTGACAATGCGTGATCTGATCGAGCGCAGCCGCCATCTATCATCATTTCGCATTGTCCGCACGCCTAATTAGCTATCATTTTTTGCATATCTCTAATCATTATTGACTTACCCTGTTTCCGGCTGTTTCTACCTGCGTTTATTTGACGTTGTATGTTGGAATAACTAAGTTTTGCAATAGTAGATTGTACAACGAACATGTAATGCTATATGTTGCGAACAGCAACATCAACCCGCGAATTAACGCGAATCTTTTTTTTATTTTAGCAGGATTCGTGGACTACCCGTCTGATGCAAATTGTTTTTTTATTTTAGTTTACCGAGCATCGACTACTATGGTCATTAGCTCTATTCAATTCTTTTTCAATGCAATTAGTCATATAGAGGCTAATACTATTGATAAGAAGATTCTATAACGACGAGAAATTCTATAACGACAACCACAGATGTTAATGTGGTTGCCCGAGCGAGTAGAGGTGTTATTGGTGTTATTGTCTCGACCAGGATTTGAACCTGGAACCCCCTGCGTGGAAAGCAGCGCTCTTACCAGCTGGGCTACTACGCTACCAATCCCTAAATCGTTAGAATATTTTCATAAAGATTCATTATTAATTTACGGTAATTTATTTAAGAAAATCGAAAATTTCAAAATATGTCTTTAATTAATCAAAACGATCGTTTGTCGAATACAACGCAACACCTAAAAGCGTATAAAATACATTGATTTTAAATTTATCTAGTGAATATTGAGGCGATTCGCCAACATTTTGCTTCGACGGCTCTTTCAAACGTAAAATTATGTGTGGTATCTACTGATATGACATTACAAACAAAATATGTATTTTATGTATTCGTATTTATAGTTAAGTTGGATTATTTATGATAATTTATTAAGTATTTCATATCTCGTGATGGCGCCCCCTTTCGACGAGGCGCCCGCACTCCCCGCTTGCGTTGCATGCCCGTTTCCGCCGGCCCAGAGTATCGGCACGTGGTATCGATACTTATCGATACCGATCCTTTTATTGACATCCCCTATTCCAGACTGAAGGACCAGTTAGATCGATGGCCAGGTCTCCGGACCAAATACATTGTTATAATTATTAGCCCCAATCTCTCAAATTGAAACAATACGCACATTTAGAAAAAGTATCGATACTTAACGATACCGATACTTTTATTGTCATCCCTATTCTAGGCTTAAGGGCCAGTTAGATCAATGGCCAGGTCTCCGGACCAAATACATTATTATTATTATTATTAGCCTCGATCTCTCAAATTACAACAATACGCACATTTAGAAAAAGTATAGATACTTATCGATACCGATACTTTTATTGACATCTCTATTCCAGGCTGAAGGGCCAGTTAGATCGATGGCCAGGTCTCCGGACCAAATACATTATTATTATTAGCCTCAATCTCTCAAATTAAAACAATACGCACATTTAGAAAAAGTATCGATACTTATCGATACCGATACTTTTATTGTCATCCCTATTCTAGGCTGAAGGACCAGTTAGATCGATGGCCAGGTCTCCGGACCAAATACATTATTATTATTATTATTAGCCTCGATCTCTCAAATTAAAACAATACGCACATTTAGAAAAAGTATCGATACTTATCGATACCGATACTTTTATTGTTATCCCTATTCTAGGCTGAAGGACCAGTTAGATCGATGGCCAGGTATTCGGACCAAATACATTATTATTATTATTAGCCTCAATCTCTCAAATTGAAACAATACGCACATTTAGAAAAAGTATCGATACTTATCGATATCGATACTTTTATTGTCATCCCTATTCCAGGCTGAAGGACCAGTTAGATCGATGGCCAGGTCTCCGGACCAAATACATTGTTATTATTATTAGCCTCAATCTCTCAAATTGAAACAATACGCACATTTAGAAAAAGTATCGATACTTATCGATACCGATACTTATCGATACCGATACTTTTATTGTCAACCCTATTCCAGGCTAAAGGACCAGTTAGATCGATGGCCAAGTCTCCGGACCAAATACATTGTTATTATTATTAGCCTTAATCTCTCAAATTGAAACAATGCGCACATTTAGAAAAAAGAAAACCTAGAATCGGATTGTTAGTTCCTGAGCTATACACCGCCTAAATTCTTCAAGCATTCACTCTCCAAGTTGACACTCTAAATAAAACGCGCGTTTTACTTTAAATCAATTCAACGAAATTTAATCAGATTTACTTACTACATTCTATTAATTTTATTAAACTGTATAAGTACATAATAAATTTCTATCGCAATGAATATAATATTAATATCTCACTTGATATACACCTGAAATAAGTCGAAATCGATTTCTTTTCATACAATCAGCACGAGACAAACAGATAAAAACTATATTGAGCAACGTCATCATCGCAATCATCTCACGACATTCCGAATGCAATTGTGCCGGTTTTTCGCCGAGCAATCATGGAACTTGCTTCACTGCCTACGAATGTAAAACGAGTGGAAGCCCCTCGGAAGGTATTTAGGACCCTCATAAATGTACCTGCGAAATGTACAACAGTGGAAACCATGCAAAACTCGCAGAACGCATGCTGAACGCGCCACTGCGCACTGTAATCGTAGACGCTTTATGATAGGCAAGATAGCGTCTCTTTGGCAATCGCAATTGCACTGCGCAGCGGAGGGCAGAAGCACAAATACGCGTATAAATTAGTTAAAACGAGTAGAAATAAATGCTCATTTGCAATGGTACAGTTGGGTTGCAGTCGGCGACAAAGCGCATTGGCTACGAAAAAAAAGGGCATCGAAAATCGGTCTTACCTTGAATGTGTATAATACTACCAAAGGCATTACTACCTTTGCGTGCGTATTGCTGACACGATGATGATATTATGCTGATCTTTGATCGTGCTGTGTCTGCCTTGATTTGGTCGATGACCGTTTACGGCTCTGTCATTGCGAGACAGGGCAATCATTGGATTCTGAAACAGGTACGTACAATTGGCACGAGTTGAGGCAGTTGAGCCATGAAATGATCCAAACCAAATATGATTTCTTTGTGAACATTCTATAGGTTTGTTTTTTATTCATTTGCCTAGATTATGATAGGTTATATATTTCAATGTCAAAATAAGTATCGGTATCGATAAGTATCGATACCACTTGTCGATACTTATCGACTTTTATCGATACATTAATTTTTGATACTTATCGATAGTATCGAATACTTTTTGACATGCCCCTATTAGAATGGTAAAATTACAACCACCAATTAGAATGGTAAACGTTCTTGGAGCGAGATTTCGATTCTGGATCTTGTTTTTAAAATACTTGGTGCATTGGTGCTTAGTATCGTTTAAATTTTGCCACTTTTTGGTAAAACCTTAGTTTAGCCTTAATTTACTCAATCAGGAATTTTACAAGCGTTAATTTTATTACTTATGAATTACCGCGATATTTTTCATTCTTAAAATGTGATAACATCAGAAAAATGGGGTGGATAATATCTTGGAAGATTACTGTAACGAGTAAAAAATAATTTGAAAATACATTAACAGATGGCGCCAATGTGTATTTTCGATACCAATAAGTATCGATACTTTTCTTCGATACTTTGGTATCGAAAGTTTCAAAAATGTCGATACCAAAAAGTATCGATACTTCGTGAAAAGTTGATATCCCTAGTTTCCATACTAAATCTGTAGTCAAGAGGTTAAAAACTAGTTTAGATTAGTTTAATATCTATTTTAGATTATGATAAAAATGTTGTTTTTTATACTCTTGTATAAAGAATACATTACATTAACAAGGTTGATCAAGTCATGATCTGCACCATGTACTGCTGATCATAACAGTACAGGTAGACGACGCGTAGTTTCATAGCTGAGGCCGACGCCGCACAGTGTCCAAAAACGACCGTTTTTTGCCCCAATACATTCGCGCTCGTAGCAAGCGACCGCGCGTGCACGTTTTGCAATTTTCGAGGAGTTCTTTTGCTGAAGATTTTTCGTACTAAATCTGAAGGTATGAAGATGAAACAAACATCAAAATGCTCCCAAATTCTTCTACGCACTCGTTCCACACACACGGCGTTCTAGGAGGCATGTTGCCTAACGAGTGCGGGAATGTGTTCATAGTGCGTCATAGTTGACTGTCACAAATTGGAAAATATTTTAACTTGTATATAAACAAAACTAATTAATAAGGTTTTCCCTTTTAGTTAACAAGTTAAACAAAATGAATAACATTTAACCTATACATTCTACAAAGAAATTGCACTAGAACGTATTTTCAAGGAATTTGAACGAATTCCATTGATGTCACAGCATATCACTTGAAAAATGTCAATATTTTTCTTAGAAAATGTTTGAATGAATTCCCAATAATATATATTTTTTAGATTTTTGCAGTTTTCTAACTATCATAACACGCAATGCAAATTTTCTAACCCAAAAAAATACATTAATAGTTGTAATATTCAAACAATAACCGATTTTGCTGAATGATGGCCAATTTTATAGATAACTAAATTCTCTAGCATATGACGTATATCGATTTTTTAAGAAATGGTATATAACGATACAAGGGTGGAAACGGCATTTTTGGGCACGCGCTAGCGGCAAGTGGATCAATAGTCGTTTACACACGTGTATCGTTCGCTACCTTTACGACTATTTTACAAAGTGTTTGTTCCAAAGTGATCTTAATGCATAAATCTTAATTAAACGAGGCGATGACAAGACGCAATGGTACATTTCATTAGTTAGTTACCGAATGCAGCTCCCAACGATTTTGACACACTCTTGTTGCCATAAATCTGAATAATAACATGTCATGATGACTGTAAAACAAAAATTCGTGTGTTAATGCGTTTCATTGGTAGCTTCTACGACCATGCTCCAAAAGATTTTTACGCACGCCCCAGCGTCCGACAAAGCCACCTTTCGATGCATACACATGAAAAAATATGTTTACATATTTCTACCAGGAAAGGACCTCATCCTTCAAAACTATTTTATTATTAAGTCAGATTATCTAAGATTTGACATAGATCACGATCATAGATAACATTATCGCTGCTTATCATTAAAGTAACATGAGAAAGTGTAACAACTTCTATTCGCGGGCTTGAGTGAGAATGAGTAAACTGGTGAACGTCTAAAAACCAAATACCTAAAATACAGTAATTTTTCATCTTCATTTCAAAACATATTTGTCTTATTTCTCATATCACAAGAGTATTGTCTCACAAGGAGAGTGTCTTAATTGTCCGTCAGGAAATTGAAAGAACATTTGTGTATTTGATTTTTTGGCGAACGTCTCAAAACTGCGAAAAATCCCGTTAACACATTATTTCTGTTCTATACGTACAAAAATGTTCATACAATTCCGTGTCGGACAATTGAGACACTCTCCTTGGCAGTCATAAAATCAATGACATTAATTCCAGATGCATCTACTTATGAAAAAAGTAAGAATATATTTAATTTTCCTCTGGGCGTGCGGCCACAAGAACACTAGTATTTTGTATAATCTGCAACATTTCAAAGAAATTAATTACTGCCTTATAATAAATACAAAAAGCATTTGTGTACTTATAGACTTTAATAGAAAAATAAGAATAATATACGCAACATTGGAGTTCAGTACATTTCAGGGAAAAAGAGAAAGAAAAACGTGCGTTATAAAAATACATATTTCAAAAATATTCATCTGTATGATACATGCGATATATAATAAACCCGTTTTCTTTGGTTTTCCGATATTTTCTCGTCGTTTTTTTCCATTTGTTAAATGTATACGCTTATGCTGTCACAATTAGTCTACTTAATTACGTACGTTAGTTACATATTGGTTTCTTTTATGTGTTTAATCACATATGAATTGTAATAATATATATTAATATAAGGAATTAAATAATAAGATTGGGTAATTTACTGCATGATAGGCGAGTGGGCAGTATATAAAACGTTTTTAATAAATGGTGTAAGCAAAACGAATTTTAGGCACTTCGGTTTTGTACCAATTGTATTTGATTTCTTAGAAAATTTTGAAAATTAAGAGGTTGCAATGACTTCACTGTCAGGTTCAAGATGACTTTAATAACATAACCAACAATAAGTATGTAACACTAAGTGTAGTTATTGTTGGTTATGTCAACAAATAACAATCAAACTTGTGCATTTAAGATGTTTGAAATGTTGAGGTTATCCAACAGATTTTAAGTTATACTGAATGTCAAAAACGTAATTTTAAGGTTAAATAATAACCAATTTTCTACCGTTTCTAATATAATTTTCAAGGAAAGTAAATTTAATTTTCGATGTTTATAAACGTTAAGTTAACCTTAAACTTTAAGAAATCAAATTTACCAATAAAACATGGGTATCAGTTTGAAGAATGACTTTATAGGTTAAGTGATCATGAATTAACTTGAATATTAAAGATTATTGCTATTTGAAGGTTATATTTCCACAGATTTCAAGTTATTATGAGTGTCAAAAACATAATTTTGAGGTTAAATCGAAACAAAAAACAATTTTGTTTTTATCATTTCGAACCTGATTCTCAAGGAAAATAAATTGCATTTTCAGCATTTTTAACAACAGTTAAGAACGATTTCGACACTAAGTTAACCTCAAACTTAAAAATAGCATAAAGTCAATAAAACTTAGGTATCTGATTGAAATGAGAGTTTGTTGGTTAACTTCCCACTCGAACAAACTTGAATACTAAGGATTATTGGCATTTGGAGGTTATATTTCCACAGATTTCAAGTAATTATGAGTGTCAAAATCATAATTTTGAGGTTAAATCGGAAGAAATAACCAATTTTGTTTTTATCATTTCGAACCTGATTCTCAAGGAAAGTAAATTGTATTTTTAGCATTTTTAACGACAGTTAAAGACAATTTCGACGTTAAGTTAACCTCAAACTTGAAAATAGCATAAAATCAATAAAACTTAGGTATCTGATTGAAAAGAGAGTTTGTTTGGTAAACTGCCTTCAAAGAAACTTGAATAATAAGGATTATTGGTATTTGGAGGTTATATTTCCACAGATTTCAAGTTATTATGAGTGTCAAAAACATAATTTCGAGGTTAAACTCGGAAAAAATAATCAGATTTGCTTTTATCATTTCGAACCTGATTATTAAGGAAAGAAAATTGTATTTTCAGTATTTTTAATGACAGTTAAAGACGTTATCGACGTTAACAAACTTGAAAAATATCAAAAAAAATTAAATTAACCAATAAAACTTAGGTATCAGAATGAAATGAGAGTTTGTTGGTTAACTGTCCGCGAACAAACAGAATTTCCACATATTTCAAGTTATTATGAGTGTCAAAAACAATGTTCAGGTTAAAGTTTGAAAAACAACAAATTTTATGTTTTCCCATTTCTAACCAGATTCCCAAAGAAAGTAAATTGTATTTTCAGCGTTTAAAAAGTTTAAGTTAACCTCAAACTTAAAAAAATTGCTAAAAATCAAATAAAGCAATAAAACTGGAGTATCAGATTCAAATATGAAATTGTAGGTTAACTGACCATGAACTAACTTGAATATTAAGGATGATTGACATTTATTTTGGGTGTCAAAAACTTCATTTTAAAGTTAATCGTTGGAAAAATAACATATTTTCTTTTTCTTATTTCTAACCGAATTTCCTAGCCAATTAAAGTATATCTTAACGTTTTTAAGGTTAATTTAACCTCAAACACCAAAAAATACCGAGAACAACCTCAACATAACCAACAAAACGTAAATATATCGAAGTAAATCAAAATGAAAACCATCAAGAACTAAAACAATATGAATGAGATCTGCATTTTCGCAATTAAAAAAGAGTATTTCGCCTTACCAAAAAATATAAGTTTAAATTAAACAAAAAACAATAACAAACTGTTTAACTCCTTAGCTCTCCGAAGTTATCCGTAATTGGGCGACGTTTAACTTCGACGGCGATGGACATTCCGCACCGAAACACCTCGAACTGCGAATCAAACCAAACTTTTTCTTCTTTGGTGACGGCTCCATTTCGGACTCGGATCCATCCGTATTATCACTATAGCCATTATAGTGATAACCAGGAAACGATGTATCCATCCTCATAGCAGACTCGTCGCATTTATTCTCAATACTAGTGACGGTCTGCACTTCAACCTTTTCCTTCAGCAGCGGATTGAAGAGAGTCGCAGCCGTCCGACACACCCTCATCGGCTCTCTAAACCTTCGAAACGAAAGTCCCAACAGCGTCACATGATACGGCCGAGTGACATCGACGGCTTTCAGAAACAATTTCATTGCAATTGCGAGCAATTTACGCTCGGCGTCTTCAGTGACACACATTTTATCCACACTCAGAAACAGTTTTGGATGGAGGTTGATATACTTAACTTCTTTGTGTGATATCTTCGCCTGTTCATCGTATTTCCTCACGAGTAGCTCTATTCTTCTTGGTATTCGTCCATCCTTGACGACGAGGACAATCAAACGTTTTAGCAACTGTTCAATGACGTCTTTCGCCTCTGATTCCACGCCACTACGTGGTGAATCCTCCAAACTTATAAAACGACCCTTCACTGCAGAATTATCCACACCTTGCGATAAGTCCTTTAACAGTTTAAGTTTTTCCTTAGGTAAAACCAAGACTTTTTCGTTATTTCTCAAATCCCTGACGGTTTTAATACCCATGTCGTGCTCTAGCATATGCAGAATTGTTTTGCTAAGTTCTGGTAACTCGTTTAGGTTCTTATTTCCAACTAATTCAACCCCGTTTGGAGGGAATACCACGGTTTGTTTGTCAGGTTTGTGTAAATCACTCGCCAGCTTCGCAATGAGTTTATTCTGAGCGATTCCAGCGCGTGTTACCAGCTTAAATTCGGTTTCGATCGACTCACGGATCTCCCTCACAACTTTCGTGGCTAATTTGAGACGGTCGTAACATCCACAAAGGCAAACATCACTGCATTTGTTGTAGACTTCGCCGATAAGTGAGCTTTTCTCGCCAAGTCGCTGTTGGATAACATCGGATATGTCCACGTAGTTTTCATCCAAACCAAGACGTTCTACACTCGAGGAATATTTCTGCAAATGCGCAGTGATTCCATAAGAAAGTTGGCGATACGTGTGGAAGGTTTCAGCATTGCGGTTTAAAATCACCAGGTGCGGACAGAGGGTGAGTGCTTCATGGACACTCATTGTTCGTTTGATGCCAGCTTCACGGGCTTCATAGTTCGTAGTTGTGATTGCGTCGTTTTGTTGGATTGCGATAGGTTTGTTGGAAAGTGAAGGGTTACGGTGTGCCTCAACCTGGATGTAGAAGCTCTCCACTTGGACGTGGACGATCGTGCGTGTGTGGTCTTCGGTTTCGTTAATCATTGGTTCGAACATCTGCAAAACAGTTTGTGGCTGCTTATGAAGGTTTCGTATGTTTTTATTGTGTTATTTTGGTGATAATTTACTTCCTGTATTTTAGGTTAGACGTAAATTGCCTTCGTTTTTGTTTCAACGGTTCAGAAATGATGCCTACCTTTCTTGGGACGTTGCGGTGAGTTGTGCAGGATGTTAGCAGGCGGCGATTTCACGAAGAAGTGGCTTTAACAACAATTTAATGTATTTACGTGACCTTTAAACACACTTTCACTTCGTAATTTCATTTTGTCATTTGTGCAATGAGTCACTGATGTGGATGGCAATAATTTGATTTTTAGAGGTTGACTGTATGCAACCAGATATACAAATTGATTCGCTATAGCCAACACATTATACACATTTTTAAAAATGTTAATTAAAATAAAATTTACTATATCTAAAACTAAAAACATGTTAATATTCTTGAAATTATCATTGTGTATTTTATCCAAGGAGTCACTGATGTCTATGGCAATATTTGTCCAGAATATATCAGTTATAACAGAATCACTATAGGCAATACATGATAAAATTTTAATTTTTTAATATAGGCAACATAATTCACAACATTTTGTTTAATTATAATTTCGGCAACACATTATTGATTTTTTGTTTAACCGCGTCGTAAGGCAGCCAACAACCAATTGCCGCCGATGACGAGCATTTCGCGTTTTCTCGCTAGTAGCGTTACAATAAGTTCTCCGAAAAGACCTTGAGGTTTGAATTTGAACATCGGCGACCCGCGACATTGTTCGTGTTGGCAGATGTCGCCGTACGTCCTCGGCTGCCATCGGATGTCGTCGTATGAGTTGCTATTTGGCTTGCATATACTGTAATTCCACCGTATACTAACATATTTAATGCTTCAAAAATATTTTAGTATTCGTCTGTTATTACCTGCAATTTTTTAAGACACACCATATATAACCATGTACAGGCAACACTTAATACAATATTAGCTTTACTTGTAACTTATAGTTCTAGTCTTTGACTCATGCTGCAATTTGTTATACTCGTAAAAATGACTAATATTCTATGATAATTACGCAATATAAAAGTTGACTATATGCAACAAGTTATATTGTTCGATGCACTGTGTTGCCAGTTATACCATTTTGGTTTAAATTATAAAATAAGCAACTCATTTTGCAATATTAGTTTAAATTATAATGTAGGCAACATATGTTACATGATTTTCTTAAATAAATAAACAATATTAGTATAGAAATGATTCGTTAAATGATTAAAATTTCCAGAGTTACTTTTTAAGGAATTTTAATTTTTATTTATTTAATTATAAAGTAATAGAAAACATTTATAAGTTGCTTTCATAAAACTGAAATTTTTCAAACCTCCTTTTTTCTAACTCTGACAGAAATTCCTCCACTTTCTCAACTTTATCACTCTTATCATTATTAACTAGCTTCATTGCTTGTTTCTGATTTCCATAACACATCTGATAATAAAATATACAAGACAAAAACTGCCGTATGTCCAAAACAGGCCACAATACCTTATGAAAAATAACATTCGCATTCCACGATTGCCATAGTAAAAAATCACTGAATCTAACTTCACCTGAAGTACGAATAAGAAGATCTAGCTTCCTACTTTTACCACTATACATACAACTACTAATCAATTCTTCAGTAATATCATCCTCATTTATTTTATGCGCACCCAATCCTTTCCTAATCTCCTCGAAAGAATTCGCAATTTCATCCTGCGACGTATATGATAATGCAATGTTCAAAACGGTTTTAGTGTTATCCTTTGTAAGAAGAACTGCCTTTGCAATGCGTGCGTTTAACTCCTTTGAGAGAAGACTTAAATTACCTATGACACGAATACATATTCCATTCTTATTGATGCTTTCGATTTCTTCAAGAAGAATCTCAAACTTTTCCGTTGCTAAGTTCATCAGGGTTTCGACTTCAGCGGGGCTTCGATTGAAGTTTTCAATGCTAAAGGCATAAGTGGTGACTTCTTCGATACCAAGGGCAGAACACCAATAAATGATTTCACTAAATTTGTCAAATCCCTGCGAATGACCAACACGTAGAGGTACTTCTGTCTGTTTGGCAAATCTACGATTGCCATCCATAATAAAGGCAATATGGCGGGGAATTGGTCCTGCTTTTAGAACTTTGATGGCTAATTTATGATACCATGATAGTTCGTTCTTCACTAGCCATGTTGATTTATCTATTTATAAAGTATTGAAAGTGTATTTTATTCGTATATTCGAAATGTTAAGAAGCTCACCTGTAGTCGACATTATTCATCAATATGGTAGTCTACATTACAACATATATGGTATTATACCACAACATTATTGTAATTTATGTAATCTACACAGTTCTGAATTATTTAAACTCAAGGATATATGGCGATAAGTCTCATTTTTAGGAAAATAGAGTGCTTTACTAGTTATATTTAAATAATGTCGACACCAAAAAGTAGAAGGTAATATATGAATATATAATATATTTCAATAAATATGTTTCTGCTATATCGAAATTGTTGTTTACTACATTTCGTAAAACTAGCTAGTATAGATGCTGATCTAGATCGGAAAATAGCACACGGTACGGTTTTGTTTCACCGCGAGTGAATATGGTCGCCACAGGACTACAGAGGGTGTTATTACACCTGAAGAAAACAGTCCCGGACTGTCACGCCATCCGTTGAAATAATACAGTGAAAATTCTGCGTGTTCCACATAAGCTGCAATAGAAGTAAAAGAAATGCATTACTGGTAAAGAGAGATTAGCGATCCAATGGCGTAAATACAGTTCATTACCGAGGCACTAATATTTGTCACAATATTTTGTCAGCTGAATTCTCTAATAATCTCGTAATCTGTTTCAACTGTTGCTATAGAGTGATCAATTTTATTTACAATTGTGAGCCCAATATGCTCAGTCTTTCTTGTTTTTTGCTAGCTTCTTTTCTCCCCCCCCCCTTGCTTTATTGTGCTTCTAATTTTCATGCCCAGAGTTGATCGTCCCGACACGGTCTCCGCTAAAGCTTAAAACCCTGGTTCAGCCACGTCCCTTTTATAACACGGCGGTACCCTTCGTCGTTCGATTGCACCTCTCCGAACGACGGACCCGCGTGTGTACCGGGTTTGCCACACCCAGTGCGTATATTATTTTTTCGGTATTGTAAACGATTAACTTAACAGTGAAGGTGCGGTCAACCGTACTTGAAAAGTCAACAAGAACAATAAAGTGCAATAAATTTTTCGGGCTTTCGGGATAGAGCTCGTCAGCGACTGGCGTGACAAACTTAGCTCGGACAAAGGAACGAACTGTTCAATGCCGGGTGGTAGTGAAAGTGAGCGCGACGGAGAGTCTCTTTTTTTATACCGCGGTCAGTTTCTGGAAACATGCAGACCCCTTTATTGCAAACTTCAAATTCCGAAATGTTTGTTTACGATATGATTATGGGATTTACGGCTTAAGTCAGTTTCGGACTTATTAGTTGTGCCCGCACCACCGGGATATTTATCTACCTTCTCTCAAACTTGACCGTCGCGCTGGTCGAGTCGCCAAGCCGTGCCCGTTTCCTACCTGTTCTATTGATTGCTTATCACCGAAATAAAAACTAATTGGTGTAAAAGTGTTTCCATTGAATGTGGATTCAAATTCCGCTTGGAATGATACAAAATTTGATATGAAAATGTAATTTATAATGTGTTATTAACATCTTGATTTCATCGCTTCCATAATGTATATGGTAAATATAATTACATGTATTTCAAAAACTATATGAGATATTTCAAAAATTCAAAAAGAATCTGGTAGCTAATATAAATTAAAGCAATCGTTCATGTTTTATAATGCTGACGATGAAGTGCCCTCACGATGGCTAGCCCGACGTTGAAGTGAACACGCGATGGTCAGTCCACGAGGAAGTGCCCAACGTTGATACGAACCACGTTGACCGGTCCGGCTACGAATGGCGCAATACCTGGAAGCCACGTCTACAATACTCAAGAGAATTCGCAATGTGTTATGTGTGTACGCCTCTCGTAGATGGTGACGAGGTGCACGCACAGAGCTGGAGTTGTAAGCTCCTAGTGGAGTTGTAGGTTCCACGAGCAACGAAAGGTGATGAAGGAGAGATCACTAATTGAGGTTTTTAGGCTCTTCAGTGTTAGCGAGTGACTCCAACCAGTACAGTTTGAATACTACTTTATTCATTTCAAAATACAAGCTTATATACTAAAATCTAACACTAACGATAGGGTAGAAGGGCGGCCCATTATCTGGACACTGCGTCACGACGCGTCGTTATGCTCGCTCTTGCGTCTTAAACAAAAATTTGCATCTCTTCAGACCTCTTTTTCTCTAAATTCTCTAAAAATGAATTAATTCTTTCATTCATCTCTTCATTCTCCTTACACAAAGTCTCAACGTGTTCTTGCTTACTATAATGCATCTGATAATAAAATATACTCGCCACAAATTTAAAAATTGAAAGTTCGGGCCACAAAGCTTTCCGGAAAAGAACATTTGCATTCCATGATTGCCATAACATAAAATCACTAAATCTCATTTCTTCAGAGGTACGAATAAGCAAATCAACTTTTCCACTTTTGCCACTATACATAGACTTGCTAATCAAGTTTTCATTGATATCATTTGCCTGTATTTTATTATCATGTAAAGCTTTCCTAATCTCTTCAAACGAATTCGCAATCTCGTCTTGTGACGTATACGGAATAGCAACATTTAGAGTCATATTTGTGTTATTTTTAGTTAACTTGACCAATGGAGTAAGTTGTACTTTTACGTATTCCGGAAGTAAGCGTATATTTCCGATTAGTCGAATACGTATGCCCACATTGACAGCCGTCTCTTTTAATATTCCATTAAATGATTGAATGAATATATTGAATAATGCTTCAACTTCATTTGGTAGACGATTGAAATTGTTAATGCTGAATGCGTAGACTGTTACTTCTTTGACGCCAAGTTCAGCACACAAAATGATAATTTGAGTTAGTTTATCGAATCCCTTTGAGTGACTCTCTCGTATACCAACGTTGAATTTTCTTGCAAATCGCCGATTACCATCCATAATAAATCCAATATGGTGTGGTATTGGTCCTGCTGATAGAATATTGAGGAGAAATTTAGCGTACCATTTTAAATCGTTTCTTCCAATCCAAGCTGAATCTGAAATGATTAATAAAAATTATATATATATATATGTACTAGACAATAACGAAGTTAATATAGTTTTGTACCTCCAATTTTTAATGGATTTAACCATGATATTATTGAAAATATTGTAAAGGATATTAGACCGAATAGCATAGTTGTTAAAGATTTTAAGTTTTTTATAAACCACGGTTGCATGATCTGGCTTATTAGGAACGAACACAAACAGACAAAACCTATCATTTCGGTTGTTATTTATAATGAGTCTCAACTCTGAAACCGTGTTTCGAATGTTAAGTAAAACAACTTGGTTAACATTTAAATTGGGTACAAAGGACACAACTTCTAGCATGTTTATTCTACATTAAAAAGGTGACCAGATTCTGACAAAGGAAAAGCAGGACATGAAGTGAGGGTAGGCGTTATAAGGCTCTGTTAAATCGAGTGGGCTTTCATGTGCAATATCATCAGCGAAGCCTATAATATGGTTGCCGATGGGGATCACATTCCATAGCCATGGCCCTAGGACTGAACCCTGAGGTTATGCTTACTCTTTCCACTGTTAGCTAGTTGAATTTCCTTTCCTGCAGATTCAATCTGGATTAGTGTCCGTGGAAAATCCTATCAAACCAGGTCTTCCAGGATGACAAGGTGTGGTAGTGCATTGAAGACATTTTTGACGACCAGAGTCATAAGAATACTGTGAGCTTTATTCTGGTTCCCATTTGACGTTCGACTGATAGCTTTATGTTTGACTATCATTAACAGCATTAACAGTGGACTTGTGGGGTACGGTGTGCCGTTGATTGCGTGAATGATGCAATTGTATTAAGAATAACAAATAGATTTATTATCACACAAATAACAGTAGAAATAAGTAACACAATAGAAAGGCGACGGAAAATGTGATGTTGCGCGTTCGAAAGCGTATAACCACAGATCATATGCGTATAACTAAGTCCCTGAGGTAAAGGAAGATAAAGACTTCGAGGGGACATTAGAGAAAGAACGATAGTATAAGTAAGACAGAGAAAGAGCGCTAGGGTCGAAGAGAAAATAAACACCTACGCTTGGAATGCATGCAAAGAGTAGAAACAGATGTGTAGCTTTTCAGGATTTGCAGACTTGAAAGTCAGAGAATAAACAATAGAAAAATACTAGAAAAAGGACAAAAATTAACGCATGCTAAAGTGTGGCTGCCACAGACTTATTCTTCCTAAAACCGAATTGATACTTCCTAAGGCCTCCGTTCCATGTACTGTGAAAAAAACTTATCGAAACTTCGAAAAATTCGTTGTCATCTTAGCGAATTCATGTTGGTCGTAACTATTAAGAATTGATAAAGGTTCAATATAGACGTTGGTTCGACAAACAAGTTTAATAATTCGACAAACAACTCATAAATCGATATTACCTAGAAAACGATTTTTTGTAATTTAATTTTTTTCTATTTTATTTTATTACCACAATGTTTATGCATAAGGTGACCAGATGTCATCAGAGGTATGAAATTATCAGTCATTGAGAGTACTTATCGATATTGATACTTTTCTCTTATGCTGCAAAACTGCAAACAGCCTTATAACGCCTACCCCCACTTTATGTCCTGCTTTTCCTTTGTCAGAATCTGGTCACCTTTTTAATGTAGAATAAACATGCTAGAAATTGTGTCCTTCGTACCCAATTTAAATGTTAACCAAGTTGTTTTTCTTAACATTCGAAACCCGGTTTCAGAATTGAGACTCATTATAAATAACAACCGAAATGATAGGTTTTGTCGGTTTGTGTTTGTTCCTAATAAGCCAGATCATGCATCCGTGCTTTATAAAAAACTTAAAATCTTTAACAACTATGCTATTCAGTCTAATGCACTTTACAATATTTTCAATAATATCATGGTTAAACCCATTAAAAATTGGAGGTAGAAAACTATATTAACTTCGTTATTGTCTAGTACATGTATATAATTTTTATTAATCATTTCAGATTCAGCTTGGATTGAAAGAAACGATTTGAAATGGTACGCTAAATTTCTCCTTAATATTCTAACAGCAGGACCAATACCACACGTTTTCTCCCAAAAAGAAACTTATATACCCTACTCTTCACAATACTAGCATGGGGATGGACATAACTATCATACGAACCTAGCTGAGTTTTGTATGCGGGTGGCATTCTCGCGTTGCAGCAAAAAGTACCTTAGGCATACAAAGATGGATGCAAGAGATAACTAATTGAAGTAGAAGCGTATTTTCGAAAACTAGCAATTATCTGAATTCCTACAAGTTCGAGAGCCATAAAAACCTTTCAACTTTTTCTAACATTACAATAAGAATCAAAACCTTAACTTGAAATACAAAAAAATAGAAAACGACAACCTTTCCCTGAAATGTTTAAAAACCCTAATTTGAAGCGCACAAGGAGATACCATTCGCACAAGTCACAATATTTTACATTCAAAACCAACAAAATGTCAAAAACAAACAGGCACACAACACTTATAAGAGAAGAGCATGCTTAATATAATATTTCTTCTAGGCCTATTATTTATCAGACTGTCACTATTTATCTATTTTATGAGTCTACTCATTTCAAGTCAAACTTCTTGAGCATGCATCTGTTATTTATCATGTTTCAATCGTTACTTTAGCTCATCAAAAATCATTCGTGATTGTTTAAAAGGTATCTGAAACCAAAAAACGTTCTACAAAATGACAAGGCACGCCCAACTAGTCCTCGGTGTCATGGTAACAAATTGTTTATCCTACGAAACACCTTAATTGATTCAAATAAGGATCTTTTTAAATATGTCTTTAATGTTAGGTAAATAATTACAACACAAACAAAAGTTACAGGAATGTATCATCTAACTCTCTACATGTTGCGTCAATTGTGATGCATAAATTTCCAACGCCTCCATCCTTCTCTTCTCCAAATCCGAAATGAAATGATCCACCCTCTTAGAGTGTTCACTATCACACTCTTTAGAGCACAATTTCGCTGCACTTTGTTGATGTCTATAATACATCTGATAATAAAAGACACAGGCCAGAAGATGCCATATCGTGAAATCTGGCCAGAGCACTTTATGGAAGATAACATTCGTATTCCACGCCTGCCACAACAAAAAGTCGCTGAATCTCACCTCGCCGGAGGTGCGAACTAAGATATCCGGCTTCGTACTTCTACCACTGTACATGCACTTCGTAATCAAATATTCATTAATCTCATCCTCATTTAATTCATTCGAACGCAGTGCATCATTTATAACCTGAAACGAGTTCGTAATCTCATCACGTGATGTATACGCAAATGCAATATTCAGAAATGCTTTGTTGTTGTCCTTCGTTAAGAGGACAGCTTGTGCAATACGAGCTCTTAAACCTTCCGGGATTAATGTTAAATTGCCAATGATTCGTATACACAGGCCGTTTTCATCTAGTTGCTCGATTTCCTCCAGAAGATTGTCGAATTTCTCCACAGCGAGCTTTAACAACGTATCAACCTCCTCGGTACTACGCCCGAAGTTCTCAATGCTGAATGCATACACTGTTACTTCTTGTACACCAAGTTCTTGGCACCAGAATAGAGTTTCGCTGAGTGTATCGAAGCCTTTAGAATGCCCCAAACGTGTGGCGACTTTTTCTTTGGTAGCATACCGTCGATTTCCATCCATTATGAACGCGACATGGCGTGGAATTGGTCCAGCTTTGACGATGTTGATGAAAAACTTGTGATACCATGAAAGGGAGTTTTTTACTATCCATGTAGAGGATGATTCTGCAAAATAATGAATGATTTTAATCAAAGGCTGTAAAAATAGTTCTTTATGCATTAAACTGAAGAATTATTAAACACAATACAATAACGAACTAATAATATACAACTTGTGAAGAAGTATCATTGAGACGATGTATAATATTCAAATTATTATCACATTTTCTTTATAATTGGTTATAATTACCAGAAAACAAAAAACTATTTACTTACTATTTGGTTGCTTAGTTTCCTCCATTTTCCACCCACATTCACAATATATTTACACGATTAGACAGTAGTAATAAATATTTAACAACTAGACTACAGTTAATAGGAAATTGTTTTAAAAACCGGGTATTTCGTAATGAATGCTGAATTTGCAGCAGCTGACTTGGCCGACCACATCACGTTTTGTTCCTTATCTTGTCAAGCATTTTTGGTTATGTTTGCATAAACTACATTAGTAGTTACGCATCGTAAATAATCTCTCGTTACTTTCAAAATTGAAAACTTTTCTGTGGGCCTAATTGTAAACATGAATCGTATGAAGCAAATTCACTTCTTTTCCTTGCCAACCCAAGGCAATATTTATACAATCACACATCTTCAACTGACAAACAACGTTAGGAAACTTTTGGTTGCTTCTCTCAAAAGACAAGTCTATACTTTTGAGTATTTAGAGGATTCTGCTGGGATTTTAGTGCCTACAACTAAGGAAATATCATTTGCTTATATTCCTAGTAACTATTATTAGTTGACTATTATTATTATCTTTATTATTAATTAAATTGTGTTCTTTAGGTGGAGCAGAAATTATCTCCCTCGATGCGTTCAACAAGTCACAAGGAGAGAAAAACGATTTTGTTATTGGCATAACAATAATCAAATCAAGTATGGACAATAAATGCCTCGAAAAGTTTCTGAATATCTACTCAGATGAAGAGTTTAATATCGATAACATCGCCCAAAGCTGTCAGTGTGTCGAGTTGAATTTTACACCCTATCATTTGACACATACTGAATTGATTACATGGATTGATCAACACAATCAACCGAAAAGAGAAGTATTTGTTTTACAATATGAGATTTGAAGTGATTATGTAATGTTTTAATTAATTTTAGAAAGTTTTTCTACTTTCTGGAAGTGACCACAAAATTCATATATTCAGGGAAAGCAAAGAGCAACAAAATTACAAAGAAATTGACTGCGAATCGCATTTCCCAGAGTTTTCAAATCCTCCTGCTGTTGTAATGTGGATTTGCGTATATTACATTAATGATAATGTGTAAGTTTCTTTACTTGAAGCAAACATATAAAGATATTTATTACAGAATATTTTTTACAGGAGAATATCAGCGTTTGGATGTGAAAATGGATATCTACGTCTTGTTAAAGTTAATACAAAAGACAATAGCATTATTTTCAATCAATCGACACAATATGCAAGTACAATATCACAAGTTTCGTTGTATCCAAGCAAGAATTACACAAAGACACCTTCACAAATTGTAACAGAGGACGGAAGTCAAGACTATCAACTTGAATTAGATATGCTGGTTGTAAATAGTATTTTGCCAGTTTTAATGTTTAAAAATGTAGGAGAAAATGCTCTTACTGATTATAAATGTCTGAAAAGGAAGGATACGACAAGTATATCAATGTGTTCAACACCTGCTGATATTACTTGTGATGGTATATTTGAAATTATTGTTGGTAATAGTTTAGAGGTAATTAGAATTTTACTAATAGTGAGTAGATGTTAGATACAATTTCATATATTTCAGGAAGTGATGATGTATAAAGTTTTAAGAAACCAGGATAATGTTTCTGAATACCAAATGAAGTTGATTGAAATTATGAAACTTGTTGGGCCAATTCTGCATCTTTTACATTTAGATATCACTGGTGATGGTGTGAAAGAATTAATTGTTTTTACTATGAAGGGTATCTACATATATCAGGTATATTGATAGTGGAATTTAGAGAATGTTAATGAGATTTCAAGAGAGGTTTTGTTGTTTTAGCATGATTGTCAATGGGTTTTGGATGTTTTGCAAGAAAAAATTGAGTTGTTAACAATTCCTGATATTTTATAATACTGTTTGCTTAAACTTTATTTTGCATGAAAAAGAAATAATTAAGGAAAGTATTCTAAATGAATTTTTAAAAAAGGAGGAAAACTGTTTCAGGAGATACTAATGATGTTTCGAGTCGGAAGTTTTAGTAATTTCTTTGGGTAACTCAAGAATGAGGTTGAAGCAATTTCATAGCGCTTGTCCATTTGCCGGATTAGCAATTAAATGAATTATCGCGACGGCTAAGTAGAAAAATGATTGTGTAATGTTGTTAAAACAAACTGATTCAGTGAAATTGCAGGTGCTTACTATTAAAGGCTTTGTCGAACATCTTTAACATTTTAATGGTAAATTTAAATGTTTATAAGCAAGTTTAGGCTACCACTTATATTATGTATAATAATACCGTGAGGAAAAAATCAAGTTTAACAGTAATATTTATTTAAATCGATGCCAAAAGGTATTGAAATCGGAAAATTGTTAATTTTAACATGGATAGCGCCATCTATTGACTAATGTACAAACTTCAGCCACATAAGAAATACAGATTCCTACTTGAGCTTTTTAACAGAGCTTTGTAATTCTACTATTATATAAAAGATGGCGCTGTTGGATGTGAGTTTGGTAATTTATTAAAATTTATTTAAATCGTACAATTTTCGGAAGACGCGAAGAAGTAATGTTGAATTTGGTATTGTGAACTGAATTATATTACAATAAAAGACTTTTTGGCATTTATGACGCTTTATTATTTATTTTCGTTTTCTTACAAAATTCAATCCGAACAATTACATTACATTGCCTAATGGAATATTTTATTAAATTTCTATTTTCAGCTTGTTCGGTGACGTGTCTACCTGTGTTGGGATATTGGTCTAGTGTTTAAGAGGTGGGCTTGTTGTTTGGCCGGCGCGGGTTCGAATTCCGCCTGCGTAGACGAGAATCGTTTTCTTTTTTGAATTTTATTTTTAATCATACGTTTTAGCAAAGTGGAATGGTCAACCGCCGCTGCGCGGCGGTGGTTCGTTATCCCAATGACCTACAATTACAGTTCGCCGCTTCGCGGCGAACTCAACCTTAGTCGCGAGTCACCAGTCACGAGCACCCGTCATACAGACAGGAAAAATGAACGGGCTTCGCCGGGCTTCGATCCTGCGATCCCTTTGCTCGGTACCGGCGACTCTACCACTGTGCCACATAACCGGCATACACCGGCCTAAAATTTTAGGGGTTAAAAGGAACACATTTTCATACTTCTAGTTGTAATGTACATAGAATAAGATTGCACCATTTTTAAATATTTAAATCTGTACGAATTGATATTTGTAACAAATGAAAAATAAATAATAAAACTTTTTAAATTCGAGAAAGGCTTTCCTTGTAATATAATTTATTTGTAACAGAGAGGCACTTGACTGATTTTTGGTGAAAAAGATAAAGTTTTTCCGATCAAGGAAAAAATGGTCTCTGAACAAGCAAATGGTATCTAATGAAACATGATATCATTTTCTATGAGAAAAAGTTTAAGAGTTTTCGAGAATCTCTGTTACAAATAAATTATATTACAATCAAAGTCTTTCCCACATTTAAGAAGTTTTATTATATATTTTACATTTGTTACAAATTTCAATTCTAACAATTATATGTCAAAATATTGAATTATTATTCTATGTGCATCATAAACTATAACAGTGAAAATGAGTATGCCGCCAACATGGCACGAAGGTACTCGAATAATTTCTGAAAATTGTAAAATTTATTCTGGTGCAGTTCGCTCAACTATTTAAGCCTGTTTTTCAGTTGATGACTCATTTTCTACCAAAAAGAGTAGGGACAGGGAAATAAATGTCGATTTCGACTCTTCAAATAAAACACAATTTAAATATTTATTTTGTTTATTCATAGGTGATCCAGGCACAGATAAAATTCATCAGTGGAACAAATTATATCTCCGTTTAATTTTTGTGTATTTCTCGATTTTTAACACTTCGCAGTCCTTATTACGTGTATCCCTCTGAACCGCCTTCAAATTTGCAATTAATCACTGCAATCATCGCTACAATTGCAATCATCGGTTTAAATTTCAAACAGATTTTCTCGAATAGTCTGTATTAATATAGTTTATCTTATGTATTATACCTAGGAGCTACACTGCTGCAAGAACATTTTACCACAATGTCGCTCGAATCTCCCTTTCTTGTTCAAACCTTTGAATCCGTCCGTAGAACTCTCACTTAACTTATTGTTAATCCAACTTATTTTACTCATTGAACAACATATTTCATAACGCATACACAATTAATCTACTTACAATATGTACATATTAATGATAATTAGGATAATCACTAAACTCATCAACTTTTCGAAAAAAATGGGGAACTTTAGGTCATCATTTGTATTTCATAAAAAAAAACGTATAGCCGTGTTGTTATCATTATCGTATTAATTCAATCATTATAATCTTATTCGTAGTATAATAATATGCTTAACTACTGCCTAACCAGTCTTACGAGAAATTCACGCGCTCAAAAAACCATCGCACGCTCGCAGCATCAAACAATACAAACATAAACTTGCTTCTGTGTCGCTAACCACGTTGCTATTTGCAAATTCTGCCTGCAACAATGCAGCGTGTGTTAGTGTTGATCATTATTCCGAGTGCTGTTATCACTTCAATTCACCAATCATTCATTTATTGATTTACTTAAAATCTAGGTGTACACACTGTAGTTCCTCTCATCGATTATTGTTTTCGCTAAAATTTACGTTTCACTCCCATTCGATAATATTTTTGTGACTACATTTTTATTTTCTTTGATTCTCAGATATACTTAGCACAGGTCAACACATTGATTTTGTTTCTCGTTTTCATGTTTTGTTTATAAAACGCTTCAGCGAATCAAAATATGTGTCTACTCATAGTCCGGTGTCCATAGATCGGGCCATTCAAAAATGGTTTTCTTGAAATTATTTACATTAATTACATCTACTTACAATTCAATAATTAG
This sequence comes from Mimaenictus wilsoni, assembly GCA_027575185.1. Lineage (NCBI taxonomy): Eukaryota > Metazoa > Arthropoda > Insecta > Coleoptera > Staphylinidae > Mimaenictus > Mimaenictus wilsoni. The sequence goes on from JAODAC010056359.1 coordinate 40,581, forward strand.
TTATCTGCTTGCGTATTTATCACTGACTCAGTTTACAGGTATTGTTAAGTTGATAAAAACAATACAAGTGACAAGTTAAAAAAGAGGTTAACAATATTCATAAGTTCAACTTAGGTTAATAACCGCATCTTTTGCAGAGGTTAACGTCAAAACAATGTTTACCTCATTTCCGCATTGAAGGAGTAACAAAAAAATTAAAGTAAAATAAAGATAAAACAAAATAAACTGCAGTGTTTCTTTGCCTCCCATTATCAACTATTGTTGAAAATATTAACTAATTACGTGTTTTGACTCCGTTTTTGCAACATTCTGCTGTAACATTCGACTCCATCATTATCGAAATCTCGTTACGTTAAATATTACCGTCGATATCGTATTATCATATTAACTATGAATTTAGCAAATCCCTAGGCAATTAGCAACACGCTTTATCGCTCTAAGTCGTAATGAATTCATTTGCGGATGCAAATCGCAAACACACGCGAACACAACACACCAGTGCTTGAATTAAGAGTGCCTCCACCTGGCTTCTGCATTGGCTTCTTTGGGGATGATTACAAAATCAATGCATTATTCTATTCGAATTTCTCAACACTGAATGTGTTGAATACGAAACACCTCCATCATTTGAGGCGCATATGTAAAGGAAACTCCTTGAAACGATATGATTCTATACGACCTAGTTTGATAGGATTTGTCTGATGAATACGATAACAATTGTGAATAATTAGTGACGTGAGGATGCGTTCGGTTCTCGTTTCACTCGTGCTACTAGCTCGACGTGCGTGTTTGCGAATAGGTTGCATCCCATTTTGCTTGCGATAAGATTTTTGGGTAGGTATTTTTAGTCGACGTTATCCTGGAAAATCAGACGGATGTAGCCCGGTGAGCCAGCAAGTGGAGATGCGCAGAACGGACACACAGCGTGGAAGCCATTCGTGCCGTGCGGAATCGCCACGTTCGCCCAGTACCTTAAACAAATAAACGCAACAAAAATGAGGCATAAACACGGCTGGAATTCCGCGAGGATGACAGCATGTTGTTGCCGACACGTGCGGTTTGCTTACATTGAGAGAGAATATGTCTTAATTAGACTGCCATATACATACTTGACGGTTTTTTCGGTTGCCATGTGACCGCATGGATTGAATGCGAACGTCGGTGGGCCGGAATCGACATAGAAGGATGGTTCTAGGCCCATACATACTTTCACAACTGGACCCAACTGAAAAATCAGGAATTTATTAGTAAGAAAGAGATTTGAACAAATTTTAATTTAGTTTTTTAGTTTCTGTTTCATCGAATTACATAACGAAAATTCAGTTTACTACCCCTTTTTAAAATAAACTAAACCAAGACAACATGGCGTAACATTGTGGATATTCCAACAACTAAAACTCATCCCCATGGAGGAATGACGACAATCAAATGGATGATAAACATGCGGTGCTTACCTCCAAGCAAATGGGACACTTCCGCGCGCCCGAGTCCTTGTCTTGGCCCCAGTCGTGCAAACCCTGCACATGACCGCAATTCAGATAGACGTATGGCTGCTGTTGGTTTTCGCTGGGTGTCACCTTCCTGGGTATCACGAGAGTATTCAGCCCGACAGGGCACTGCGGTCGACCGGCGTTGATTTCGTCGATTTCCCGTTCCAGATCTCGTTTGCTCTGAAACATACATAAACCGATATCGTGATTACAGGATTCCTCACAACGCATATTTGCATAAATGAAAAGGTTTTAATTGCGGTGGAATGACCGACAGCTTAAAAAACAACAACACAGAAAGAACAAGAAAAGTGCATTCACCTTGCTTGTAAAACTCGTAAATAATTGCTCTACACTTGCCGACATATTGTTTGTCAGTGATTTCGTCAACGCAGTATGCAAATTTGCGTAAATTATTGTGGGCGAAGTCATTCTCGTATATTAGTCATCAGGGACATGAGTACACTGATAATTGAATTGCTTTGCAACGCATGCGAATTAATTGCGTGTAGTACATACCGGTGATTTTGCTAAACCTTCCGCCGATCGCCAGAGTAATGTAGCGCCGCATAAATCGATTAATGTTCCATCTTGTAGTACATTTGTTTCCTCTTCCACCTAAACCGAAATAATGTACATTTTAGAGATTTATAAAATTAGTGTTTCTTTAAAATAGGGGTTGGTAACGTACAACTTGTCCTTTTTGCTGTGCGGATCTAGATTCTCGAAGTGAAAATACGCCTCCACCCACCGATGTTTCCAACCAGAAGCCGCTTTTTCCTTCGCCACCACAGAAATTGCCTCGGGGATGCATAATTAGGACGCCATTTGTCGTTAGCCCATCGATTTCTCGTCCGTTTTCTTGCCATTTTGTTGCTTTTTCCTAATGTCAATATTAATATACAATTTTTAAAAATTTACAATAGTCTAAAACAGTATCGATTTTTCGATATTTCAGGCATTGATAAATATAAAAATTATCGATCTTTTGACTTAAATATTTCTTGACCTTTCAAATAATGATGGAAAAGAAAACTTACGCCTAAAAATATATTTCTCGAGGTATCAAAACCGGCCGCATATATTCGACAAATCTTCGGACTGTTGCGATCGGAGAGTATTCGGCATGCAAACCGCGATATCGTGCTCTGCATGACTTTGTTCTCGCCGGTTTTGTCCCCGGGAATCGTGTCCATGACGACGAAATCAATCGGCGACTCGGATGATCGACCAATCTGCACAGGCAATACATTTATTATTCCACTTCGCATTCACACAGAAAACGTGCAGAGAGCGCGTACATTGGTGGCAACGCCAGGGACAGCAGCAAGCAGTAGGCAAAACAAAGCCACGAGTTGCTTGCCGCCGACAGCCAAAGGATTGGGAGTTGGAAATGGTGTGCGATAAACGTACTTGGAACATGTCCGTGTCATCGTCCGGCGTGTACTCGACGATGACGGCATGATTGCGGGACAATGTGTAGGATATCGAATGTTGGCGCGCGTCGAGGATGGCCTGCGACGAGTGCGGCGTTTTCACCACGTAGTGTTTTGAGCGCTTCACGCCGTTGGGGTCCTGCCGCTTGTAGAGGAAAAACTTACTGCGCCGCCTGCCTCGGTCGCCTTGAGGTAGAAAACCATTGTAACTGCCAAAAAAACAAAAGAACGTTAATTTATACGAGAAGTTCAGCATAAAACACATGTTTATCATTATTCTTATAATTATATATTGTACAAACAAGCATGAAATGCAATGCTAAACATTATTTACGAGTATGACAGGCAGTGCAAGTCTTACGCGTGAATAATGTGCATTTCATGCGAGTTGTCCACTAGGCACAGACATGCACAAATACACACATACTCATACGTACAATCACATACTCATTTTTTTATCACCGGAAATTACTTATATTATTCAATTTGTGTCAGTAATTTCGAAAGTGTGTAAATACAATGTGCAATCTTTTACACATTTTGCAGGTATTGTTAATAAATTGTTGCAGTAGTATTATTAACTTGCGTGTATTACGTAAACGAAGAATTATGTACGTAATGCGTACAAGGACTCTTTTGTAAGATTGGATGCGCAAGACACTTGCTGCCTCCGTCAATATAGCGCAGCTTTACATGCATGTGTGTGTTCCGGATGTCTGGACGTAAATAATCGGCCGCCGTGGAAACTCCTGGACTGATTATTTGCTTGCTCTACACCGAAAACACGAAAAATTATTGCCTCGTTTCGTCAAGTGTTTGAAAGTTATGCATTTGCGTCATTAGACATTTGTTGAAGTGGTTCTACATGTGTTTTTACGTCCTTTTTATCAAACGCGTGAGTAACTTTTACCACACGTTTGTAACTTTCTTTGTTTTTCGTGCATTTTACGCGTATTGAAGCTGGCTGGCCGGTTGGCCAGGCATTTCGGTTTTGAATTCGACGCTATTTATGAGTAGTCGGTTCGCAGATGGCTGATTTCATTTCATGCCACGTTAATTCGTCGTGTGTAGCATGCAAATTAACGATTAACAAGCACGGTTTTATTGCGTGCGGTCGGGTTGTTATGTGTGTGTGTGTCAGGAAAAAGTAATTTCGCGCCGATAGAAAACCGACTTATAGGATTCGGTACACTTGGACTTGGATGCCAAGGCCGAAATTTGTCGGTGAGCGTTGTTAATTTGCATTCGAAGCGAAACAATGAACACGGAAGAGTTACACCGTTTCTCACCACACTATTTTTTCGTTGGCTTGCATAAGTTTATGCCGTGGAAAGTATTCCAGATAATTACAAATATTAAATAATTTTTATATCAAGTTGATTGAAATACATTGAATAATTCCCAAAAATACATTTAAAATGTAACAATGCAATTATTTTAAGAACCCACAATTACACAATTACATTGTGAATGACATACCGCAGAAGCCATTTTAACCTTTAATAACCTATAGGTGAAATGTGTAATAAGGCAATCAATAAATGCATATCGATTGGGCTGCTGAAATGCGCAGATGGCCGGAAGCGGACGCTTTTTACCGCGCCACGTCGCTGACGACACCGCCACCGGCGCCTTCGCCACGAGTGCCGCATGTGCATCACTGTGTGACGTCACAATCTGCCGACGCAGCGTTATCGGGGGGCGGCGGCGGTTTGCAGCAGCGTCCTTGAACCAGTTCGCAGGCGACGCGCGGCGTGGCGCGTGCTAGTTTTCCGCAAGACTCCGCTGAATTCCCGATTAGGATTGCTGGTCTCCCTGCTGCTTGACCGCATGCTTGTATTCCCAAGCTATTGGCTATCGCCAACCGGTTCACACGACCACGAATAATGCAGCTGCGCTTTTCTGATCCAGTTTCTTACAATCGCAATTGTTTTATTTCTCAATCAAAAGTTGAAAACTCCCACCATATATCCACGATTTGCTATCAACTGAAAAACATTGGCGATGCATGTTTTTCAGATGATAGCAAAGAGTTTTGTGTTTCACCACCAAGTTGTATTAAGTTATCATCTTCAGGAGTATTGGTAATTATCTAGTTAATTAAGATAACATTTTAGGCTTCAGTTTGAAAAACGTGAAGAAAAAACGAGGAAAACTCGTTGTTCGAGAAAATTATAGATTTTCAAAAAAAGTATTCTACTGAATTTGTATTATGTTTCATTTTATGATTTTCGAGTATGTACACTGCACTTTAGTCTTTGGAATGTGTGTCTTATTATCAAGTACAATGATTTAACATTGCTTCTATAATTATGTATGAACCATATGCATTCAGACGATTGCTAAAAATTGCTACTTTCATGTTCTATGATAACATTTTTTTAGGTTGTTAATTTCAAGTTACACTAATCATATCGATATTAATAGAAAGGCAATTTAAAAATTATATTTTTGACCTGGTAAATGAAGTTCTCCCTCAAAACTGAATAAAATTAAAGTGTTAGTAACAAAACGCAAACCACTAGAAACCATTAAAAACCGACAGATAAATCAAAACATCCACAAAATAACGCATAAAATCCCGTCAATCTCTGGCAATCATCATCGTTTAGCTAGCCAGTTAGCATCAAGATGCCACCAACGCCATTCCGCGCATAATTAACTCGATAAAAGCACGCCGGCATATGCCAGTGTTTGCGTCTCGGACCATTTGGAAAACAAAGCGATTAAACGCAAATATTTGCCATGCGATGTGCGTTTGTTTATGCTGTTTATACGCGCTCTAGTTGCACATACATTCGACTAGACTCCTCGACGAACTAGCCGCGCATGCAGCTAAAAACACAACACGCCAAACTCACAGCTACCAACTGCGCGCCAAACAACAATATTTCCACATCGATCCGACTCCCCCTTTTACCCGACTATTTAACCATATCACACTTATTGATTATTTCATTATTTTGAGCACTTCAATTCAATTAGCATCGCCTGTTTACAGTACAAGCGTCTGGTAGTTGCTGGTCGTGCTCTCCACGAACAACAAAGCAATTAATTCAATCAGCGATGATAATTTTATCGTTGGTCATCGGCCCCCGCCCTCACTCCATCGGCGTGCGTTTAAAAAACATACATGCACAGCGCCAGGGGAGATAAATGCGCATTTACTGCATGATAGTGCTAAGAAAAAAAAAACTATTTATCATTGTATGCAAGCAAGCAAGTGCCGTTATAAGTATGCATTACGCCAATGTCTATAAGTAGCATTTTATTATAATTGCAGTGGGTAGAGTTGGATAGTGATACTGTGAAATATTGAGCCGGCCTTGGGATAACTGAACTTGATATCAGTTTTGTTTGCGTTCGATTTACGCCTGACTTGTTCGTGCTACTGCATTATTTATATATGTAGAAACATACGAATGTATTAAAAAGTCTTTATTTCCTTGTTAGTAAAAGAGGATAGGTACAAACATAAACAGAAACGTGTTAACCGAAGGTATAAACCTTGGTTTGAAGTACGTCCGAGAAACATTTTATCATCGAAAATATGTAAAACTTTAGTATCGACGTATATTTCAACTTTTTTTTAATATATTTGAATTTGAATTTAAAAGTTTAATTGAATGGATTTGTTTGAAATTTTGTATTATTTATACTCTTTGGACGTCACTCTATTATTTTCCCAGTTTATGATTTTTATGCAAATCTTCGGCACTAAAGCCTTCATAAAATCATTATTTATGGAAAAATTGAATCAAAAATATAGCCATAGAATGGACAAAAATAAATAAAAAATTTAATCATGTAATGAATAAAAAAATCAAGTCTCCACAAATTAAATTTTAGAAAATCTTTTCTATTTTTTTTAGCTATTTATCAATTTTTAAAACTATGAACTTTCCAAAAGAGAAACAAAATGTCAATAAAATAAAGTTTAACTCTTTATGATCAGACTATTAGAAGTCAATGAAATCAATTATTTTTTGGCGGATAATCAGTTTAAAGAAATACGTATATAATAAAAACTGCAGACTTACACTTTATACAAAAACGCTTATAAAAGCTTTAATTAATGATAGCTTTTAATAAATGAATCTGCATCTGAGAATCTGAATCAGAAAGTAATTCTCTATAAAATCAAGTAAGTTTCTTTAAAATCATCCTATTACAAGTTTAAGAAAATCACGAATATTCTACCAATAATAAGCCGAGACAATTATTCTTCTAACAAGATGACAAAATATTCGATAAAATCATTGTTTACAATAATATTAACAAAACTATCAATTATTGTTCAGTTTTTATAGCTCTGATCCTGAAGGAAAGATATGTGTTCTATAGACTCAAGAATGTTTCCTTGAAAGCAACTCATAGGAAGTATACGAAATCATCTGTTATTCAAAACTCTTATAAAATCGGTAATTATTGATTGATATTAACAATTTTTCAATAATCTGAAAGAGAGGTTAATTCTCTGCGAACTCATTCACGATTATTCTGTCTAAATGCCGCAAATTTCGGCATTAATCTTTCCTTGCAAAAAATATTGATAAATCTGTGAATTATTAATCAATTTTTATAAATTTAACAAAGTTTGAAACATAATTAACCTGTGTAAAGTCGCAAGAATGTTTCCATAAAATCACCTAATGAGAATTACAAGAAATCATTTGTTATTCGGCAAAATCATCGCCAAAAATCAATCGAAACAAAGTTTTATAAAAAATATGTATAAAATCGTTAATTATTGATCGATATTAGTAAATCTTTCAGAATCTCAATGGCAAATAAATTCACTATGAACTTAAATGTATTTCATTCATATTACCTCATGTATAGAATATGAAATTAAGCATTACACTTTCTCTTTTATCAAAAACAATACATCATTGAAGACAAAGACAAATTTGAACAATTCTTTTTTCGGACGACGAAAGTTTAAAAAATCCTTACCCTAAAATGACTAGTTCCCCATATTTGATCAGCTGCTTCGGCTTGTCCGAATTAGTGCCGTCGCGCTCCTCGAGTATTGGCGACTCTGTGCCATCCGATCTGCAACAAACAAAGGCATATGAATACAACGGCAAGCAACAATGAAAATGATACGTGATATCGTTGCGACAGCCAGCACAAACAACCAGACTTATTCTCAATCCATTCCTTGGGCTAACCTTGCTTGGTCGACCAAGCAAGCAAAGCAGCCACACACAAAACAAAGCACTCACAATCAGCCATCAATGGCGACGACAAGTGTCATCCATTTGGAATTCCATTCAAACGCTACCACTCATGATCGGAATAGACAAAAACATATTTATTGTATTTGAGAGTGCATTAGAGTTATCTATGAATCTGCGTGAGAAACAAAAACAACTTGAAAACTAGTCTTCAAAGAGAAAATTGTAAACCTGCAAATATTGTTGTTTTTAAAGGCACTTTATGGATTAACCTGCAATGATGATGACCATAAAGTAATTATGATCATAAAACAAAAATATTCGTATCGTCAACATGCCTTGGTAATATCCTCGACATTTAGCTAAATTTAAAAGCGAGATGTACTGAGATAGTTTGCGATTAGATGTACCCCGAATGTACCCAGAGTGCAAATATTAACTAGGATTATCTAAATGTACTCATCATAACATTGATAACACACCTTAAAACATGATTCCTTAATATCTAGTTTTTTTTCAATTACAAATATTTGCTTAATTAGTAAACCTGAAAATGTGTTCGTAAAATGAACTTTCACAAAAAAGATAAAAATAATTTCTTTTACAAAAACCTCAATAAAACATATATTTACTGATCGATATTAATAAAATGTTTACGATTCGAAAGCGAAAGTAATTCTCTACAAAGACAAGTACGTTTTATAAACATTCGGTAATTAGAACTATAAATAATAACCTCTTATTAAAAAGGCGTCAAGAAAAATGTCCAAGGAAAGAAATCATACAAAATCATTTACAAAATCGGTAATTGCTAATCGATTTTAATAAAATTTTCGCAGAACGGAAGAAGGATAAAATTCTTTTCACTACATGTATACTTCATTCGTATCAGTTAATTAGAAAAGTATGAAATTTACGATTATTTTTGCAAAAAAATCCTGAAGACAATTTCCGTAAAAATCTATCCTTCCAAAAATGTTAATAAAATTAGTAATTATGGATCAATTTTTAAAAGTCCTTCAGAATCGGAAAGAGCCATACATTCCCTATGTACGCAAATGTGCTTCTATTAAAATATACTTATTATAAATACAATTAATCATCGGTTATTCGGTGAAAACATCACCAAAAATTATACCGAAAAAAACTTTTTACAAAAATATGTATAAAATTGTTATTTATTGACCGTTTTTAATAAAATTTTCACAGAACGAAAGAAGGATAAAAACGTTTTCACTGCATGTATACTTCATTCGTATCAGTTAATTAGAAAAGTATGATATTTACGATTATTTATCCAAAAAATCCTGAAGACAATTTCCGTAAAAATCTATCCTACCAAAAATGTTAATAAAATTAGTAATTATGGATCAATTTTTAAAAGTCCTTCAGAATCGGAAAGAGCCATACATTCCCTATGTACGCAAATGTGCTTCTATTAAAATATACTTATTATAAATACAATTAATCATCAGTTATTCAGCGAAAACAGCGAAAAGCGAAAATTATGCCGAAACAAACGTTTTACAAAAATATGTATAAAATTGTTATTTACTGACCGATTTTAATAAAATTTTCACAGAACGGAAGAAGGATAAATTCCCTTTCACCGTATATATACTTCATTCGTATCAGTTAATTAGAAATGTATTAAATTTACAATTATTTTGCCAAAAAAACCTGAAGATAATTTCCGTTAAAATTTATCCTACCAAAAATGTTAATAAAATTAGTAATTATAGATCAATTTTTAAAAAAACCTTCAAAATCTGCAAGAGCCCTATGTACGCAAATGTGCTTCTATTAACATATACTTATTATAAATACAATCATCTGTTATTCGGCGAAAACGTCACCAAAAATTATGCCGAAAAAAACTTTTTACAAAAATATGTATAAAATTGTTATTTATCAACCGATTTTAGTACAATTTTCAGGATACGGGCGAGAAATAAATTCTCCATGAACTGAAGTATGTTTTATCAAAATCGTCCAATTAGAAATTATATGAAATTTTCGATGAATTTGCCAAAAAGTCGACATGCAAACTTTCGCAAAAATCTTTCATTTCAGAAATGTTAATAAAATTAGTAATTATTGATTAATTTTTATGAATCCTTCAGAATCTGAAAGAGCCATACATTCTCTATGTATACCAATGTTAAAATTAAAATCTACTTTTTAGAAATATAAAAAAAAACATCTATAATTCGGCGAAAACATCACCAAAAATCATGTCGAAAAAGTTTTCTTTTTTCACAAAAATATGTATAACACCGTTAATTATTGGCCAATTTTAGTAAATCTTTCAAAATCAGAAAGAGAAATAAATTTTCTATGAACACAAGTGCAATTCATTAAAATCATGCTACTATAAGTTTATGAAATTCACGATTATTCTTCCTAAAAGTCCACAGGAAATATTTTGAACAAAATCTCATCCAAAAATATTAATCAAATTATCGATTATTAATATATTTTAAAATCTTTCAGGATCTGAAAGAGCAATAAGATCAATGAATGTTCTATGCACTCAAGTAGGCTTTCTTTTTATCGTATTTTAGTGTTTAGTTAATTTTATCTATTAGATTATAAAAAAAATGCCTTCACAATTATATAGTACATGCAATAAAAACGATTACATCATAAGCAAACCTAAGAATCATCCAGAGTGTTGAAATTTTCTTTCTGTGCGCCTAGACTAGTAATGCCGCGACACGCCCACGTTGCCGTTGATTAGGATTAAATATAAATGACCTAAAATTGCGGGATATAGTGAGCGCGTGTCGTCAAAAATGCAAATACGTGACAAAAACACCGCCACACTCAAGCGAACGTGCAATTATTGTCGACAACTATACTATGCTTTCCACAAGTTCTATGAATTGCACCAGCTAGAGTGCACTTCTTTGCTGTAGCTTGCGTTATAGCAGAGTACTTATTGCATTTCCACGCGTCTTTTGTGATGCTTTACCACACGCATGCATGTGGTTGAAACAGTTGAAGGTTATCGACCCTTCGCGTTTTAATAGACTGCAAATGGGCCAACGCGTATCTAGCATCTACGAGGCGTGCGCCAGCAATCGTGTTCGAAGCACACCAGCATCGCCTCCTCGTCTCGTCTCGCCGAGGCATCAATTACGGCGTCATACAGGCCAGGGCATCGAGATAAACATGGAATTAACTGCCGTATTTACATGTCGTTTGTGGTATTTAGGCTTTACTTCTATAGTTCTTTATGTATTGTCATGGTAAGGGTACTCAATTGTAGTTGGGAGTCGTTAAAAATTCGACAAATTATGCTGAAACACGTAGACGTACTTGATTAGGGGTCGGCAAAATGTAATACAATAGAAAATATAAATATTGTCAAATACAAATACCTTCCTAAATAGAAATAAGTTCAGACCAATCTTTAATTTGATACCGATAAGAAGTTAGCAGCGAGCCTCCCAGCAGCGAGATCAAATTGCCCCATTTAAAATAACACGTAAAATAAAATTTTGCCATTAGCACTGGAGTTTCTACTTTATTATAGATTGTATTATTTCAATCAGATCCGTAGTCTTCGCTTTGTAATATCGGATACTGAACGTATGTAATGAACAATTAAATTTGATATCTCTTATGGAAATTAACACGCAGGACTATAAAAATCCTCACACCTTTTGATCTATCAACCGTATCTAAAAAATATTTAACCAAAAAAAATCACAAAAAAATTCAACAAATACGCCGATGTAAATATCATTCAGATTGATCGCACTGGACGCAAGTTATTGGCAATTTACAACAAAACGGTTAGAGTTTATACGGCGCTCCATCAAATTATATTGTGTTTGACCTCTATCGATAGATAATAAAATGCCTCATTCAAATTTGTTAAAATTAAATTAATTAAAGTGCAAATTGAAGATTTAATTACAATCAAAGAAATTGGTATATGCATCTTTGCCGTAATGAATTGCTTTTTTTCTGGCTGGTGATTTTTTTTTGGTTAAATACTTTTTAGATACGGTTGATAGATCAAAAGGTGTGGGGATTTTTATAGTCCTGCGTGTTAATTTCCATAAGAGATATCAAATTTAATTGATCAAAGGCTGAAGAACCCCTGGTCGATGGCCATGCTTAGGGAAACTTATGTTAAATATATGTATATATTTAATTAATCATTACATACGTTCAGTATCCGATATTACAAAACGAAGACTACGGATCTGATTGTAATAATACAATCTATAATATATTAGAAGCTCCAATGCTAATGGCAAAATTTTATTTTACGTGTTATTTTAAATAGGGCAATTTGATCTCGCTGCTGGAAGGCTCGCTGCTAACTT
>JAODAC010056470.1:0-52971 GCA_027575185.1 Mimaenictus wilsoni
GTTATAAATGACAAAACCGATATTTTGGTCAGCTCCCCACTAATTCGTCTCCACACATCATAAAACTTTATAATGTAGAATTTTTGTATAAATACATCTGATTTGTAACTTTTGGCTCGCTGGTACCCGACGATGCCTAACGGCGAAATGTACATCGTACGATTTATCAATTAAACTTGTAAAACAGTGCCAAAAATCGTGTTTTCACATTAAAATATCAACATGTTTTACGAACAACCTACAGTCCTTTCCAATAGTTAAAAATATTATTTAACTTATATTGTTATTGGTATTTTACAACTAGATTAGACTTATCAAAATAAAAGCAAACTTAACATAAAAACGACACAACCTAAGGATGTCCCACTTTTTGTCTAATTTTCATAGAAATATCGAAAATATATTAGTTTGTATAATTACAAAATTCTTATTAAAGTTGTCATAGAATATATAGGTTTAAAACACAAAAAATGACTCACCTTAAATAACAATACGAGATCCAAACTGCTAATTTCCTTAGTTAAACTCACACAATTTCGCCAACCATACAATTCGCAAGCAATTACAACCGCACTAATTGTAAGTGTTTGCGTTTATCCAGTAAACTTGAACAATTAAACGCAACCACGCCACACATATATAAACAACCCAATACACATGCAACTAGCACGTAGTAATTAATTACAACACTAGTTCCTTATTCACGTATTATTTGTGCTCCACTGGAAGATTTATCACATAGGACTCTAACAACTTGTTGGAAAATGTTTGCAAAAAAACTAAAACCAAAGTTAAACTTGAGTAGTCACTGACACTGATTGGTATTCCAACTATTAAGGCCACTATCAATTTAGTTCATTAGTTTTTTTCATTCACTTATTGTTAACACAAAATTGAGAACACGTGACTGACAGATTGGTTTAAATAGTAACCGTTTTCGTTCTGAAATGTTTTTATTAAGGTAATGAATTGAGTGTTATGAGTTTAAAAGAGTTTTTGTGAGATTGCCGCAAAGAAATATAGATTTCGTTAGATGTACGCAAAAACGTGTTGAATTTCGCCGCCGCCGCCGAGTCAATGCCGCCACCGTGTCCGAACGTGAACTAAGCGTTATCAAAAAGCCCTCTCGAAGCGCAACACTGCCGCCACCGAAGCCCGTCGATGTTATTATTTATGGCGCACGCGTTTAATGTTTTCCGCGTGGCACAAGCTCACCGCCGCCTCCTCATTCACTCACTCGCTCCCTCACGCTCACAAATCAGCTACACAACCGGTTATTAGCCGCCTCCACTGCCACCACTTCACTCAGTCACAATCAGTAGCACGGTATCTCACAGTAGCGTCACCAAAAAAGCACAATACAAGTCATAAAGAAAACTATTTACACTGATGTAATCTCTGGAACGTGCTCGAGTATAACTAAATGTTTAAAGTGATATTTCTTAGAACATGCGTCAAGTTTGCAACACTGTTTTCTCCTATTTTTGTGTTTATTAGTGTTGTGTAAAACAATTAGTTAAACTTAGCACTTTTAGCACCTTTTAAATGAATTTATTAACGTCGCGTTATGTTTGCAATGTGTGAAATAAAGATTGTACATTATGTTATGAACTGTTTGTCATCAGGCTGCGATTTTACTTGTTTAGTTAGAATTTGGGCGTTCGTTGTGCGCGGATAATGAAGGTTTTGTAAGCGTACACTCGTAATGAGAGTGTATAATTGTCGCACGATCGTGTGGCGCGCCTTGATGAACAGCTCGACGTGTTTTTCACAATGTGCATACTGCGGTATTGCGCAATTGTGCGCTATGCGCGTATCATGAGCGAAATTCACGGTCGGAAAATGCTAATAAATGTACATGTGCGCTACGCTCGGGGAATAATTAGGACAATTTGTGGTTGGTTTCAATGAATTTAACTTTCTTCTTGTATTTTCTTTATTTCAAGAAATTGGATATAATCAGAAATATACGTGTAACAAATGAATGTAATTTGGAATTCACATAAATAGTAATTAAGCATACATTTTTTTAAATGTTTAAAAATTACATAAAATTCTAGTTTGAATTTTTTTTAATAATCAATTTCGAAGAACAACATGATTAAGAATGCGACAAATATTGTAGTGATTTTACTCCACGCAACAACCCATCTTCTTCCATTACATATTGAAAAGATGTTATAAACTTTATTTCTCGGAAAATGCTGTTTCAAAACGTGTTTATGTAAATTTTGAAAAAAGTATAGCAACTTTGAAGAGGTTTAGCGGTCTACTGAAATGTCTCACAGCAAACGTATTATCAAATTCTAAGTCGTAACTCATAACTATCCTTTTTCAGTTTAGAACATATTCTATATCTTTATTAGCTTAGCCGGAAAATGCAATTCTCTAGCAGGATTTTGGTAAACATATATCCTTCAATTTGTACCATTAACTAGTTAAAATTTGATATAGTAAATATTAATTATTCAATTTAAAGCATTATTATTTGAAAATTTTCGTAGTATACTTCAACTATCATCAATATCTGGGGTCCTAAAACTGGAAACAAACATTTTCTTACACTACTTTGCCTCTTTCAAAAAATTGAATTCGATTTTTGTAATTTACAGACGTATAGCAACATCTGCTGTAGTGAAACGCAATTTTAAGGCTCTGGTTTTATTAAGTTCTACGCGTCTGATTTTAGGGTGACCTTTACAAGAAACCTCGAGCACCAATAAGCGTATGGTTGCCAAAAGAGTTACCTTTTGGCGGTAATAATTTATTCTTCAAGTAACTTTTTATACTTTATGAAATCAAGACTTTTATTTAATACTCTTCTGTACAAGTGTTTCTTCTGTACTCATGAAATCGATCTAAGATGTAAAAACTATATACAAAATTATTAAATCTCGTACACAAATTTTAGATGAAAGTGTGAATTCATGTGAACTCGGCAAAATGCCTTTAAACACTGAATTATTAAGTATGAAAAACTTTGGATTTTTCGATTACTTTGGGTTAGCACCTTGATAAAACCTTTTATGCATAAAAATATATGTAGACAATAATCCTTTTTAAAGATACCAATATTTTCTAGGCGGAAAAGGAACAGAAAAGGTTGCTGCTGCCAATAAGACAATCTTTAGTTGTTAGACTTTTAAGAAGATTGCTACAGGTTTCAAAAATGATTTACAAGTTTTAGAAAACATCATTTTACATTAACGGCGGAAGTTATTTCAAAGATTTATTAATTAAAAAACCACAAATTACTTGAATCCGTAAGTCTATTTCCACATTTACACATTACCTAAATATTATTAGAACCAAATTAAAAATCTTACAAACATTTTTTCATTTTTTTTCTAAACATAGACAATGCGACGACAAATAGAACTCATAAACCGATTCGGTAAGCACTTAATTCAATTAATTATAGTAAACGTACAGTCATATATCAGTGGAGTGGTAAAATAAACTCTCATCCCTGCTTCTCCTCTTAATATCTTCCACTACGTCCAGCTCGATGACGCGGCGAACGCGAACGTTTCGGTTCACGCGACCTCGAACGCCTCTTTGGCGAACGAGATCTCGAACGACGTCCACCACCACCACCACCACCGCCGCCGCCGCCACCACCACCTCCTCCACCGCCGCCGCCTCCACCACCACCACCTCCACGACCAGCCTTTCTTCGCGAGTACAAATAACGTCTCAACTCCCTGGAAATCGGTTTCAAATGCATGAAATTGCAGAAACCCGAGCGTGTACACTCTCCCATCTCATACTGCCGACAGCAAGCCTCTCTGAAGTCAGTAACCGGCGATAATTCAGCGTACACCGGCCGTCCACCGAACCAACGATTGTTCAAATCGGTCACCGCACGTTCGGCGTCCTCTTCACGACGAAATTTAATATAAACGTTGCCGACAAGATGATCACCGAGATTATCACACACGTTCATCTCTTCAATCTCGCCGTACTTATCCTCACATTCAACGAAAACATCTTCGAAGAAATTGTCGTAATGCTCTTGCATTTCTTCATCAGAAACATTAGCAACCACTTTAAGCAAATAAATATTACGATAACTAACATGTACAAAGATCTATTATGAAGTGTACAAGCAGAAAAAATCTAAAATTTAATACTTACAATGACTTCCATCGGCCGATTTTGCAGAATTCTGTGGATTTACATACAAATTCTGCAATAGACAAGTCTGGGAAAACGTAGGCTTGTTGTGAATACGAGAGCAACGATCCCCATGTCGACATGCTCCGATTTTAAAGTAAAAGGAACAATTTACTCTGAAATTAAGAAACAAACCGCATAAATATACAATGTTTGATTTACTTTTGAGGTTAGAGTAGAAAGAAACTTGTTCTACACTACATAATATGGTCTTGTATGTAAAATAATTACTTACTTATCCTTTTCAGTACCGAAAATAGCGGCGAGATACTCAGCCATAGCAGTATTGTTTAATTTACATTAATAATTATATATTTTTAGGAAGAGACGCTAAATCGACAACGCGCCGATAACAATCACATGAATTGTAATGGCGGCTTTGAAGTAGAGCTGTCATTGGTTGTTTGAAAGTTTGTTTGGTGTTATGTTGGTTGCTTAAAGTCATTTCAAACATTTAAAATAAATAGGTTTTAATAACAATTTAATAGTGCATAATTAAAGATTTATTAATTTAATGACTCTTATTTTGAATAAAACAAAGCTGCATAGCGCTTACGACAACTGATCTGCCAACTAGTAAATCTCAAAATAACACAAATTTACAAATATTTGTATTTCTAGAAAGTATATACCACAAACAAACTTTTCTATGATATGTTCCTTTTAGATTATCAAATAATATTGCCTCTTATAATTAATTTAATTTGACTTTTCTAATTCGCAATGCTAAAGCGACATGTATAGGTGTCATAATCATTATAAAGCTCTATTTCGACAAGCTCAGCATATAACGATAATACCGACATTATGAAGTTTATCCGCTAGCAACTAGATGGCGATGCTAAATCAATTTTAAATTAATTTTGAATTTTACAATAATACAGAAATAAAGAAATAGTTGCAGAATTTTCCCTCAATGTTGATTAAAGTAAACATTATTTTCAATTCAGACACGTGCTAAGAGAAAAAAAAAGAATCAATGTTGCTTGCCTTAGATACTGATAACATCTAATATCCAGTGTCACATTTTTTTTTTATTATTTAAAAGATGAGGTACATATAATGAATATATTGATCATAGCTCAAAAAAACGTCTAGACGGTAGAAAACATTTTCAAAACATTTATTATTTATTTCTTTGTAAAGTAATTGAAATTTTTTCTACTTAGAAATGAATTACTTTGAAAAACAACAACCTTTCAATTAAATACTGCAAAGAAATATAGGAAATGTGTTAATTCAGTGTAATAATTAATTAAGAAATTGAAAAAGGTAATATTCAGGTTTTTGCAATTAAAATTTGTTCAATTCTCAACTAATTTTATTTGGAAGTAGTTACCACCACCACTCAACCATTCATCGGGGGCGGCAATATACACTTACTACCCGCCGGCGGCAGCACTCAGTTCGCGCCAACGGACGCTCGAAGGCAGCAGAGCACTCGTCTCCACCACTTCCTCAGCAGCCAGCGCTTGGAATCGCAAAAAAACGCATGCGAATCAAACACCTTGTCCCCAACCAACCAAACCAACGAAACCGTCGCCACACACGCATATAAAGTAGATTCTATCAAAGCAGCCAAGCGCATATTATCGCGAATTTTGTCGCGCAGTGGCAAAACGTGAGGCGGCGGATGTGCTCGCGACATCATCGCGCGGTCACGATAAGTGCCCCGCAATTTGCGCCCGCCGTCCGCGACAACACTTACTCGCTGGTCTGTTTTTTTTGTTCTGTTTATACATAATGCGGCTTGATTGATGCGATTTGCACGGATCACGCACTTGCGCTGCAAAGTTTCGGACGTAACTTCAAACGCAACGATATAACTCTCAATTCAAGTGCAGACGAGCGACGCGAAGTTCACATCTCGTCGCGTTTGTACATCGCAAAATTGTTTGCTCAAGTGCCTACGGTTACTTGTGCCTGTTTGCGGCTCAACTAGTGGCAAACTAATTGGAACAATAGTTGAACTTTTAGTGGTGTGAGGTATTAGGTAGCATTCCCCATACGGTGTTTTGGATTGAGGAAGATATTGGGACACAGCCCACGTACGTTGTGCGCGTTTTTTATTAATTAGGGCAAGTGCCAAGTGGTTGGGAAACTTCTCGCAACAGGTGAGCTTTCAATTCGTAATATTTCATCTTGAAAACGAAGTTATTACGAAAAATTAATAGTTTTTTATTCTTTTTTTACGGCGCAATAGTTTAGTGTTATTTTTTAAAAAAGCGTTTTCTTTCAGTAGTATTTGGTCCATGTCTGTTCAAGTTTAAGTTTCAATTTAAATGTAGTAATAGCAATTTTGTTGAAACACATAAAATCATTTAAATCCTTCATAAATCGTAGGAAAATACCTTAATAATCCGATAAAATCATTAATTTAATAACAAGTAACATTTTATCTAAACATTTGACATCATATTACAGAATCTTTGAAGAAATTCGTAAATTGCTTTTGAAATCACTTTAGAAATCCAAGCAAGTTTGTCTTTCTTAAAAAAACCTTGTGTAAATATCTATACTTCTTTAAATAAACCCATTTTTGTTATCTTCTTTAAATAAATTTAGTTTTATAAAAAAAAACGAATAAAACAAATTATAAATTCCCCAAAAAGAAAATTATTACTTTAAACAAAAAAGTATTATTGAAAAACCAAAGCAAATTAATGCGCAAACACTTATGAAGTAAAATTTGCAAATGTTTTGTTCGATACAAAGCAAATAACAACCTTAAGATTATGAAATATCAGGAATAAATACATGGCAGTGAATAAATTAACAACGACATTACGTTCTCACTGCACGAACAAGTTTAACGCTTTCGTTTAATGATAAAAACCATTATTGATAAACAAGTGCAAATGTAACTTCCATATAATCACTTATTGTAAGAAATACTAAAGAAAATGATATATACAGGCCCTACAAATTACATCAATACAAATTGCACTTGTAAATCAATTGATTGTTGATGTTTATTAGATCATAATAAAGTGGGAGTTGAAAACTTGTTTCAGGAACGTTCGGATTGTGTTTTCGCGATGAATAATCCAATATTATAATGAAATACCGCCAGAAAATGCAATTACTTTGTACATTTTAATCCAAAAACCTTCTAAAACGGTTAAAATATCAAGTAAAACATGCTTGTATGCTTTGTATGCCAAAATTGTATTCTTTGTTTTATCCTTAAATATCTATGAAAACAGTCAATGAACAACATTTAACATGAAAACCTTCTTCTTCTTCTTATGCTTCTTGTTTAGGCATTTTGCCTAAAGTCAGGGTTTAAGGGATCACTCCATTTCTTACGAGGCTTTCCCAGGGATCTTTTTCCACGTGGCAATTTATCTCTGACTGTCCGGACTATTCTTGTTTCGTCCATTCGCCAAACTCGAACGGAACGACCACGTAGTTCCATTCGAGTTTTCGGTTTTTACACTTGTTCAGCGCTATGATGCGCTGACTTCTGGTCGCCATCAATATTTGAATTTGGCGCCCTGCGCGCCAAGATAATGAGCCAGGTGGCAACTGCGCAACGCTACTGACAAGGGGAGGGCTAGGTCGTGTCATGATGTATTTGTGCGAGCCCTTGGCTCGACCTTGTTCTTGTTCGACCGTAGCGCGAATAGGTGGATTGTAAGTTTTGTAAGTGTGTTAAATAAATATTTGTTAAATTTACCACCTTGTCGCTGTTAGCCTGTCGGAGGATTAATGCACACTGGCTATTAATTTAGAGCTCGAGGAGAGAATCGCGAGTGCATATAGAAATCGTTTCTTTAAAGACGCGATAAGCGCGAACAGCACCATTGCATAATGTCTTCTATGTTGTCGCCAGCTCTTCGGATGTCTTCATTCTTTATCCGGTCTTGAAGAGTTTTGCCCTCTATGTTTCCCAGTATTTTCATTTCTGCTGTTCTGAGTAGTCTCTGGGTAGTTGTCGGGTCTGTACGTGTTTCGGCTGAGTACGTCAGAATAGATCTGCCTTATATATGTTCACTTTAGCTTCTTTTCTTACGTGCTTATTGCTTCATATAGTATTTCTTAGGCAACCCGCTAGTCTCAGTCCATTTACGACTTGTGATACTACTTCCTTTTCCACTCCTGCGTAGCTTAAGATGTTTATGCCCAAATATCGGAATTCGCTCAGTTGTTGGATGATTTGTCCATCTACTTTTAATTTGCACCTTATCGCGAGTATTGACCGTTTATCTAGCAGTGTTAAACTTATCTTCGGTGTCTGATATTAACACGGCATCGTCCGCATAGCATACGACCTTCAATTCTTTCTCTCCCATTTTGTATCCTCTGCACTATTTGATTATTTGTTCCATGATTAGGTTAAATAGTGTCGGGCTAAGGGAATCACCTTGTCTTACTCCTGTTCCTGCCTTTATTACTTCTGTTAGCTCGTTATCTATGTTCAGTTGCACTTCATTGTTGTTGTAAATGTCTCTGATCGTGTTTATTATATCCGCTGGAATATTTCTTTCCTGAAGTATGCTAACGATGTCTGAAAGTTGCACTCTGTCACACGCCCTTTTTAGGTCCACGAAACATAAAAACGCAGGTTTCTTCCATTCCATGGCCTTTTCCTTGACCTGTGTTATTACAAATATTGCATCATTGCAGGATCTATCTTCTCTGAAGCCCTGTTGTTTATCTGATAATGTAGTGTGTTCCAGTATCTTGTATCTTGAGCGCCGACGACAAACAGGTTAGGGTCAGGGCAAGGTGTGGGAGTGAGGACCAAGCAAGAAAGGTGTGGATGGGGAATGAATATATGGAATGTGTGTTATGTTGAGGTGGGATGGATACCTGGGAGCACCTGTGTGTCTGCGAAGGGGTGAATGCTTTGGGATGTAAGAGGGAGAATGTAAGAGAGTGGTTTTTGGTGAGGAAGGGGAGAGTGTGACAATAGAGAGGCAAATTGTGAATGAGAAATGGGCGCGGAGGAGTGGGATGACCAAATAGGGAGGGTGAGAAGACATACTACGTTTGTATTTATATTAACTACTTTATTTTCCTAATTGTTTTATGTTATATTTGTTAAGAGTGTTAATGTTAATTAAGAAAGAAAGGATATTGTATATTGTATAATTGTTTAATGTATGAAAATGTGAGAATGCCAATAAAGGAATATATGTATCTATCTATCTATCTAGTGTCTTGTTTGCTAATATTCGAGTTGAAAACCTAAAGAAAATAATTAATCCACAAATATAAGTCATTAAAATCAACATATACTCTGTAATACTCTCAATGACCAACCGTGAAGTGTGGAAATCAATCTAATACGAAGCATGAATACACACATAATTGCAATCAATCCGCAATTCTTTTCCAATCGCGTAAATAATTGACGATGGACGATGTCATACTTGTACATAGCACTAATTACGTCCAACTCGAACGCGATAATTACAGCGAATGTGGAATGCACGTATGTGGAAGTATTCTGTTGCGGTCAGTTACCAAAATTCGCCTGCAATCCAACAAGCGCGTGTTTTTGCGATTTGTACAAATCAAATACAACCGAGGGATATAATCAGTGTAGAAACAAAAGAATTACAGAGTATTGTAATGAAACAGCACGTTCTTTAACGTTAACATATTGTTTTTGTCACGAAACTTCTAATTTGACGGTTTAATTTGTAAGTTTTCCTAAATTTCGTTGGAATATAATATAGTTGTTGTTTAATAGTGGAGGTTTGTAATAATTTGTAGTTTACTAGAAAATTCCAACATGTTATGAAACGTATGCCATTTTTTTGTAATTTTATGTGGAATTTGAATATTTTAGTAATTACTTGAATTTTACTACTTAAATATCTTTTTTCAACTTAAACATCAAATGAGCACTGTTGTAAAGGTGAAATGTTGAAATACAAAAAGAATCCCCACTGGTACAATGCCGAACAAACATTAAAATTATGCGTGAAAGTATTGAATGATGTTTACCAAGAATTTTCGAACATTTGTCGTATTTTCTCGGGTGGTTACCTGAGAATTGACGAAGTTTAACGCGTAATTTTATTCACCGATTACTGCGTTTCTATATGTGTAGGTTTATATTTTAGAATGTGCTTGTTTGGTGCCTAGCAACAAAATAAAACATATTAGACACGCATGGCATGTTTATATTTATTTTCTATTTTACGTCTCTGTCGGTCGGAATGTGAAAACCTTTGGGAATAAAAGGCAAAGGTCTGGAAGACGAAAATCTGCACGTGGAATTGAAATTGGTATGAGAAAATGACGAATATTTATGTGCAAATATCAGATGTGCAATAACGTTTCATAAAAAAGGGACGGATATAAGTAGAAAATCTTGGGAAAAGTTTCAAAAATAAGAGAAATGTCATAAAAACATGAAGAGAAAAAAAAACTTTAAGAAAATAAAAAATTTAAAAAACTCGGTTTTTGGACACCAAGTAAGTGTATGCACTCCCTTAAATCTATGACTATGTTCTTAATTTCAACTGGAAACTGTAAACTTGAAAAAAGACAATATAGAGAAAAGGAAGAGGAAAAATGGAAAAGAAAGAGAAAGAAGAGACTGAAAGAAAAGGAACAGAAACTAAAAAAAAGTAAGAGAAAATTGTAAGAATTAAAAATCGTCTAATATTTTGAAGGGATTGTAATTAAATTTCACTTTGGATATGAAGTAAGGCTTAAATTAAACGGTCGTTAAATGATATTGCGATTAAACGCAGGAAAATAATATCCAGGCTTGAGACGTGGGGAAGGAAGAACAGAAATGTGATTTTCCTAATTTTCTTAGCATTTTAATTGAGTTTTGATAGATCAAATAATGCTATTCTAAAAAATATAATAAGATATATAATAAATTCGACTAAAATCAAGGGTAAAGTTACTAAAATCCTCTACTTTAACCTGCCATAGGAATGTTATACATCGCAAAAAACATAAAATATATAAATATACACGCACTTACTTACTTTCCGTCAAAATGAGGCAAATATATACTTGTGTTTGAAGTATTGAACGAACATGAGTTGAACGAATTTCGAAATAGTTCGAAAATTAAGGCGTAAGGTAACTGCTGACAAGCCTGCCTTCACGGGCGAATTTCATTGCGATAAGTTTACGCGGCTGCAGCTTCCTCGTTACGAGAAAGGGCCGTTCTCATGTGTACGACCATTTTGGTGTAAGGTGAATTCTGATAAGCCGCATAACATTTGCAATAACTCACTCCATTCCGAGCGAGAATAAAACGTCAGACGAATCATTACACAGTGATATCCACGACGCATTCGATCTATCGAATTGTGCAAGAGAATGACTGAAGCTTGCAAGTCGCTCAAAAAGCACTTCTAGGCTGTGTAAAATATATAAAATATATACTTTAATAAATTCGATAATAAAGTGGTTGAAATTGTTAAGAGTTTCAGAGTTTAAGAGTTTAAGTGCATAAAGTTAGCTATTATACTCTTTAAGAATATTCCCTCAGAATTCCATCTCGATAGTTGCAAAATCTTGGAAGTTATACGTGCTTAAAGATTAAGATCTAAATTGAAATTAATGATTCTTTTTAAAAATAATATTGTATTTGGTCCGTAGACCTGGCTATCGACCTGACTTGTCCTTCAGCCTGGATACATGTTTATTTATTGTTTTTGTATTGTACATGATAATTTTTAAAGTTGTTATTGTTAATTTTTTGTGTTGTGTTGATTCCTTGTTGAGTGTTGAGATTACCTCGTGGTTTTTGCTTGTTGTAGTTATCGTGAGATGCGCATACCGCGATTGATGTGATGTGATGGTGTGTGATTTGTAATTGTTGTGATATTTGTAGTGTGAATTTTAATGGTGTGGATTTTGTGTGATCAATTTCATGTGAATTAATTAAATAATTAATTCACACATGTGGGAGCCCACCTCGGGGACTCGAACCTCGCCCGACTGCGTGGTAAGCCGAAGCACTACCAATTGTGCTGCCCAGGTAGCCGATTCTTTTTATTATTCCCTTTTAATCGTTTTATAACCGCTGAGAAATCTCACAAATATCCTACGAAATATCGTTCTCTCGGAACATTTGATAAAACGGAAAGATTGATAAAAATTATAATTATACACAGAAATAATGAAGTTATAAGTAGCAGAAAGTATTTTAAACTCCTAAAATGTTATACAAGGCTTCTTTTTGATTTTAAATAAACTTGCATTGTGTAACTGATAATACAATCCATAAATTTTAACCGATTGCAAGCTACCCAAGTTGCGTTATGCCAGCATCACGGTGTTTATATTTGTTTTCAATTAAATTTCCATTGAATAAACAGCGTTGCAACGCAAAGTTGTGACCATCTGCCATACTATTATTTCCTGTTGTATCCTTGAACTAACTGTTCCAGGAAAAAAATGCGAATTTCTCGGGTACGTGAAAACAAAGTAACCACGAAACTGACGCCTAGGAACTCCGGGCTAAACGGAAAAATTGGCTGAAAGCATGAGGAAAAGTTTATCCCACTTGCGTATTTTTCTGCCTGTTTCCTGTTTCTTGCCAGCTTAGAAATAAACCTGAAATACGTTAAGACAAAAAGGTTAAAAGCTTTAAGACGTTAGAATTTAATAAATTGTTGTTTTTTGGGACTAACAAAAAATTAAACTTTGAGATTCGATCAAAATTATTTACCAATTTCTTTCAATATAGATTATCCTCTGAAAATGGTAAATAAATTCGAATATTTATATGATTTTCTAATGAAAAAATTACTTAAATATAACTAAAGTATGTGGAAAACTAGAATATTATAAATTAGCCCAATCTCCACCACCATATCAGCCGTATCATCTGCGAAAACAAGTTGGGAAAATGGGAACAATATTGCTGGGCTACTTAGTTAGAAATCTGGCCCAGGAAAGGCAGTGGGATCGACCAGAGTTGATTTTGGTGATTCCCTGGTGACATTTTGGTGGCACATTGTTGAGTTGGTTACCGTAAACTTGAATGATATCAATATTTTCCAGGAACCCTTACAGAGTTGACTGCCTGGACCTGGAATGGTCTCTCACCAACTTCTCCAAATTATCTTCTTTTAATCGAGCAACCTGCTTGTTAAATTCTAATTTTCTTCTCTTTATTGGACTTGAACTCTGGCTTTATAAGTTCATCCTCTGGCAGATCCTTCAATTCCTCTCCCGGATTATTTTTTCGTCGTACTTCCACACTTTACGCATCTGCGTAAACAGTACTCCTATATCTGGGATATCTCCTATATATGTCGTGAACATCAACCGGCCGGCGCTTTTCAGACACCATAGTGCTGTGACGCCGTACCGCTGATCCAAAGACTATCAGACTATTTTCGTTGGACAGATGGGTGAGGGAATCGGTGGATCACACGAAATCAAAGTCTCGGACTCACCCAAGTCTCGGACGGAACTCTGTTTATTTACGCGAGCACGGTGCTTTTATACAAGAATGGCATATCTCTTGTCTCTCTACGCCTTCCTGAGGGCCCGCCGTTAGCAACCGCCGAAGGTTCGCACCCTTAGTAACGGCTGTTACTGACGAGCAACACCTGCATCCGCGTCTCAACGAATTCTATCCGATTTCAACGGTTTTGTTCTTTGTTCCTTGCAAACATGTCTCATTTTTCTGCATTTCGATCCTCACTTATATATCTTTAAGACATTTTAATCTAAACTTAAAAATAATCTGTTAAGCTTAATTCAATCGATTATAAAGTTGTTATTCTAGTATACAATTTTAGTTTTTCCTATTTTCTATTTTTCTAAAAATAACAATAAATGCTCTAAGAATATCTAAGACCACTTTAATTTGTTATTTGTTTATTTCCAGTACAAGCACCAAGAAAACTCCAGAATAAGAAGAAGTCCAATCACTTTAGTAAATGTGGTCACCACTGAAAAACTACGACGAGAAAAAGTACAAAGGTCAACGAATGATGAAAATGCGCTCGAGAAAAAAGTAATAACCTGCATACACCCTTAGTGTCTGGTACTCTAATCACGAATTAGGCAATTAACCGCCGTCGAATCCAATTAATCGCCGAATTAGCCCAAGGATAGCGTTTGATCAACTATCCTCTTGAGTCATGACCACAGAGAGCGTCGGCAACGACACGCTGCAGCTCGACGACGCGCTCTACGACAGCCACGACTATCAGAAAGAGGAGCTAAATCTCTACTATGCGATCTGCGAAGTGTTCGTGGCAGTGCTCGCCGTCGTCGGCAACGCACTCGTCATTCTTGTCTTTCGGAAAGAGCGCCGTCTCCGTCGCCGTACGAATTACTACATTGTCTCGCTCGCTGTCGCCGACTTCCTCGTCGGCCTCCTAGGCATCCCCTTCGCGATCATGTCCTCGGTAGGCCTGCCTACGAATCTCTATGCCTGCCTGTTCACTGTCTCACTGCTGGTTGTCCTATGTACGATTTCGATTTTCTGCTTGGTCGCCGTTTCCGTGGATAGATACTGGGCGATTCTGCATCCGTTGGGGTATTCGAGGAATGTGAGGACTAAGACAGCTTTAGGTGAGTTTCAATTTACAGCTATTCCTTTATAGATGTCGTTGATAGCTTTTAATTAATGTAGAACAGTATATGAACAGTTGAAATGAATTAGTGTAAGTCTTAAATAGTTTTGACGTAATTCAGGTTAAAAGTAGCAACTACAAAATACCGTTCCTATAAGTTAATATGACATTTTCTAAAGTGTAAAACAATAAATGATTTATCAGAAAATTAATAAATGCTTTAAGTTCGAGTTTTCTATGAAGAATTTGTTTTTAAGTCTGCTGGAAACAATTTGAAAGATTATACAGCAATGGTGAAGGCGCCGGGCAGTGAAATGCAATTTAGGTCGTGAGAAGAATTCAATTCTAGTCAGTTAATCGTTTTGGGATGAATTTTGCAGGATATACTGGGTATTGGCTATGACATTCCGCCGATTGTCTTCTAAATTTGGGTCTGGGATTGATATTGGGTTAAGATTGGACAGTCTCCGCAATTTATAGAAGTTATAAATGGAAGGAATAATTTTAGTTTGTTCTCAAGATGTATTTCATTAAAACAACTTTTCCTAGGAATTGTTTGTAAATAAATATGTAAATTTTCTACAATTACCATTAAAAAATGTTTTAGTTGTTGTGAGGGAACCTCTACATCGCCAACGCTGAGGTTAATATCGATTAACCTCAACCAACACAGAAACCATGTGCGAATGGTTTATAAATTGATTCGGGTGGGATTAGTGGGGTTAGAGTAAGCCGGGAAAAGTTATCTTGTTATTTAGAATCGAGTTTTGTACGGCCTGACGGACGCAGGCGAATGGATAAGAGCCAATAAAACAGTGGCGTTGAATTGCAATCGACATCGAAGTGGTCGGTTATACATGCTGAGAGCATTTATGCGCCTGCCTGTCAGGAAAGACAAACAAATTATTAGCTTTCCAGCGCGTTCGTCAACTGTGCGCCAATAAAATTAAGCCAGCAATCGTATGGACTTCTCCAATTAGTCTAAATGTGTTGTATTTAGCGGTGTGGTTATGTTTTTTGCATAGAAACTCAAATATTTACGATTACACTCTTTGCTCACAAAGGATACAAAAGGTTAGGAGTACATATGTTGAGGTTATGAGGGTTTGGAAGAGAGTAGAGAGTGTTTTAGATGAATTTAGGTTAAATTTAAGTCGATTTAGGTTCATTTATAGTAAATTCAGTATTATTGAAGGAACTGACACCTTTTCTAGGCCTAGCTAATTTTTAGAACTATTAAGATCTAAGGGTACTCGTTAGATAACTACGGTTAAGCAACGCCGGACGTAGTGACCACTTGGTCTCTCCATTCAACAAGCGGCTGCGGCGTCGTCCGCGAATTCCTGACTTGATGGTAAAAACGCGAACGAAGGTTGGACGATTCGCTTACAACGGTTTCCGGTAAAAAACCATTCGCACAAGAGTTCAAATCAGTACCATCAGTAGCGAGACCGGATCGGGCCGCGTGAAAGTTACTAATCCCTTACATCATTATGTGGTAGAAAAAGGTTGCTGATTATATAATTATTAAGATGTTAATAAATGTCTACTTTAAATTCTTGAATTTTCGTTGTTTTGACTCGACTTTGAAGCCGAAACTTTCTTTCAAAATGGGTGGCTTCTGTATGCTCGATGTACGTACGCTGCAGATGATGTGCAGGTCCGCGAGCACAAGTTCTTGCACTGAGCAACGACAATATCTAAGTCGAGCCCGTGACGCTGGTAGCAAGACAGCGGAGTGCAGGGATGGAGGAGGTGACCACGATGAAATCCATATAACTACTGACTTTATTTTCTAACTCTAAACCTAAAGATACATGCTAATGACTTATCTCCTAATAGCACATGACGTCGCGATACCGACGATAACGACTTTATTTGGAAGTCCGGACCTCTTGGATAATTGCCGCGACATCATGGCCTATTCATAAACATTTGCAACTAGAATATATTACAAGATTATATACTACCCATTGTTCACTAATGTCTGTTAAAATATATTTATGCACAATACACTATTAAGCAGCGTATCAATGCTTCCTTGTTTGTGCATCTGCGTAAACAGCTTCTACTATTCCAAAAGGGGACAAATTCAGATTCTGATGAGCAGATGCATGCTTGCAAATATACTTAACCTTAACAAATCCCCATAGAATGCAAACATAATCAAGTGTACTTAATCACTTGAATAAACACTGTAAACGCTTCTTTTGTGAACCAGGACAGACTGAATGCGCATTGAACGCATTTAAAACGTGAATTCCACATCCACGACTACAATCTGAAAACCACCCACGGATTTGTGCAATGAAAATGACCAGACAAATAAACTTTTATGCGTTGCAATTGCGCATAAATTACAATAGAAATGTACGCATATTCCTTAAGGTATAAGGTGCAAAAATGCAAATGTTGTTGTCGCTTTTTTTTCTCTCCTACTTAACGCTGATAGTGAGTAGCAACACTATCAGCGTTAATTAATTCGTCGCAAAATGCGAATTATACTAGCACACTCTCTGTTTCACGATAATTCTTAGGGATTGTCGATTGTGGATTGCTAAACAAATATTTTTCATCGATTCCCGAGCTGGAATTATTATTGCGCGATTACGCATAAAGTAATTAACACAGTGTGTGCATTAGATGTAAGTCTGATAGAGGATAATCATGTGTAGGCATTGAGTTAATGATGTAGGCGAATATTTATCCGCATATTGAAGAGGGTGACGTGTGGTAATCAAACGGACGGGGGTTATTATCTTTAAAATTGCATTTAGTGTCACCTCAGAATATTGTATCATTGTCAGTCTCTTTGTACAGCTGATTGTAAGTAGGTTGGAGTGAAAAACACGCATGTCTGCAAAATTCCCAGCGGGCCAGTAATTTCGGTGTGGCTTACGTGCGTTCGGGTATTTTCCCTCATTATTTACACACGGCAAGTGTTATTTATGGTAGTGGTAGGAACAGCAGGAGGAGGTAGAGGTCGTGGTGGAGGAGGAGGTTGAGGATATGGGGTTAAAGTCGTATATTAGAAAATGGGTCAACTGCAAGTTTAATTAAAAATGTACTTAAAATTGCTAATTCATTTGATTAAGATAGATTTGTAAGGAACATGTAAAAAGGATTTGATTAGGTTTAAACGGGAGCCTTAGTCTTAATCAACAGCTAAACTATTCAAGAATACTTCCTTTTTGTTGGGTGTTGCCGGCGTGGTACTAACCGGAGCAAGTAACCCTATGAAAGAACGAGGAGATTAGAGTTGTTTGGCTCACTCGTTGGGTGCTTTATATGTTCACTAAGGAGTGTCTTCGTGCCCTCCTGGAACTACCAGTCCTGGGATATCGGTAGGACTTGTATGCGTTATAATATATAACCCTCCTCTTCTAATTGTTCGTCTATCATTTTATCGGCTAGGATATTCCTTAGGTAATATTCCATTATTTGCCACGAGTCCTCGCTTTTAACCAGGAGAGTTACCACGTTACTCATGGTGAGTTGGACTTTCAGTTGTTGTTCTGTGGTACATCTACAGTGAGACCATTTTCTGCACGCGTAGAATGTGCGCTCTGCTGTGTCGAATTCACCGAAAGTATATGCACTCACGTGTTTCAAGTTTGCCGATTTGATGTAGGTATTCTCCGAAGCAGCCATGGCCAGTCAGGAATTGCGTTATTCATCGGTTTGTTTCGCCACACTGACGTTCTACCCATACACTTGTGAGCTGGTTATCGTCAGATAAATGATCCGCGTTTTTTATATCACAAGTCAGATTTATTAACAAACTCAAGATCTGCAGCAGATTGAAGAGCAGAGCGCTGGTGTGGATGAGTTGTTATTCTGAAGAAGGTCAGTGACCGAACCCGCAGCGAAGACATCCGAAAGGCATGCGATGTCCCATCAATCAACCACTGGATACGCCACCGAAGGGAGGAATGGAATCAGCACATCAACCGAATGAACGCGAACCGAATGGTAAAGATAGTTCGAGATAAATCTCCGATAGGACGTAGATCCTTGGGAAGACCCCGTAAGAGATGGTCCGACTCGCTAAACTGAAGAAAAACAGGCAATTTGTCTAGATAAGAGAAAAAGAAGAAGAAGAAGAAGAAGGTCAGTGAGCAAGTACCATCGTCGAAAGAAGTTTAGAGGTTGGAAGATGCTCGTGGATGATGATCTAGGCGGGTGTGTTGAAGTCCGAAGATTCTGATAGGCTAGAGTGACTTACAATTAGCCATCTCGGAAGGGTGAGGCTGCCTCCGAGCAGGTGGAGCATAATGCCACTAGGAATGGAGGGAAAAGCCACTAGGAATGTCTTGCATACGGGAGGTCTAGCGACCGATGCAAGGGACATTGGGAAGTCATAAAGAATGATGGATTTGACAAGGGACACGATTTTGGAATTATCGCGGGTGAGCTGAAGTAAAGTAAAGTGAAACATGATAGAAAACAGATGCATGCTCAAGAAGTTTGACTTGAAATGCATAGACTCATAAAATAAATAAATGGTGACAGTGAAAAATAGGCCTAGAAGAAATATAATACTAGGTTTGCTCTGCCCTTAAAAGAAAATAAATCTTCGTAAATGTCAGGGACATGAGTCCCTACACACTTATATTAGATATCAATGTGTGGGTCCACTTTCCTCTTGAGCTGTCGTCCTATTTAACTTTCCATTTACGCAGCATGTCTTCTGCTTTGTTGGTGTGGGGCTGGTTTGTTGACCACGCGCTCCATACTGATATGTTGCTCTTATACTGATATCGATGGGCACAATTGCCCTGACCACTAGCACGGCGTCAGTGGAGACAGTGTAGTATGCCTGTACAACTCCAATTCCTAGCCTTCTCTGGATTGACAGTAGGCTAGATCTGTTTTTCCTGTTTGCTATAGCGTCATACCATACTGGTGCCGTCCTTTTCCCTGAGGAGGCGGTTGATGTTGCGTTCTACTGCGCCAGTTTTTTGGGCTATATAGGCAATGTGTTCAATGAACCGGCCTCTTCCATCAAATACGTCCCCTAGGTATTTGAGGCTGCTTTAGTTTGTACCCGGACTCCATTCAATGGTATACTGACCGTTGGCATTTTCCTGCGGCCCATCATGTACACTATCTCTGTTTTCTCGGGCGCGATTTGGAGGCAGGCGTTCTCGAGTTGTTGTATAATTCTCCTGTATGCCTTTTGTATGGTAGAAGAATACTTCCTATTATGCATTAAATCATCACATCATCATCAAAAATTTCGAGCGTTTTGAATTCTCCTCAAAAAAACCCTTAAAAATCATGTACTTTTGTCCCAGTAAACAAGGTTCATCCCGTAAATCTCCAAAATAACTAAGAAATAACTAATAAATTATCTAAAACTATTAAATTGTCTAAAATTCGTCCTAAAACATTCGTAAAATGAATAACTCTTATCCTAAATTGTCCTAGAAACTCCAGATTTAATTTCACTGCCTTGCGCCTCCACCATTTCTGTCTAATCCTCCAAACTACCTCCAACAGCCACGAAAATATATTTTTCATCCAAAACTTTGCAACTTTACAATTAAATCTGTATAAAGCAAGCATGACTATCATTTCGAGAAGACATACAACTTAATACCATTTTCGCCAACGCCAAAACCTTATTAATAAAACGGAAATTGCACGAGGTGAATGTATGAATACTAAGCACTTTTACGATCGAAATAAAACAAAAACGGAATGAAATTACAAATCCGCACAACCGCATTGGATAAAACACATGAAACAATGAACGTACGTTTCTACAAAGTGTAAAAAATATGTTAGAAAGTACTTGTAACATTATAAACACATCACAAGAATGAAAAGAACGTATTTTAGGAGAATTTCAGTGTTTTCACTAATAAAAAATGTAAACTATTTACAAAACAATGTGAACAAAAGCATAAATAGAGCAATGCACAGTGAAAACAAAGGACAGTCGAATAATTAAGGAAGTTAACACTTTGTTTACTGGCTTAGTATGACACCCACAAAGGACTAATTTCAGCGTACACGCGATATGTGTATTATGTAAAGTAACAGGATGGACAAACCTCAACATAAAGTCTTTGTGTGACAACACACATGTTCTTGTGATTACAATTAAATATTTTAAAAAGGGAAGAATGTTATAAACATTTTTGTAACATGAAATTGAAATATTTGAAATATACATATTTTAAAGTTGTTTTTGTTGAAAATCTACTTAAGTGTAGTTAAGTGGCTGGAAACTTAAAAATTAAAACCTAAAAAGTGGAACGAAAAAGGTATTCATCATATTTTCATATTTAACAGCTACTTGTAACCCGAGACACTTTTCTTTAGTCCTTTAGTCGTAATTCAACATTTTTTGCGTTGGAAAAAACTGTGGGAAAACCGAGGAAAACATTTTAATGAGGTTCTAACTTTCTCATATTAATTGCCTGTTTTTAAGGGGCTGTTCATATGTTTTTCTAGATTTTTAAAATCATTAATTCTTGAGACAAGTAATTATTTAACAAAACTTCATTTAAGAAGTTACCTCACGTTTACCTAGTCTTATTTACATTTTCGCTTGTCATAGCCAAACCAATAAACTTATTGTAAATATCGGAAAAGCATATGGAAGCAGATAAAATTCTCGGTTAAAAGGTATATCACACTATTTTGTATAATATTAATAAGTACGTTTATTTTGCGGTTGAATGTATGCTTTTCTGCAGGAATACGCTTTCTGAAATGTCAATTATGAAAGTTGCACATTATCCACAAGAACTTTTATGTACTTTATATAAATTATAAATATAATAGATAATCGGAATTTTTATTAAATTCTGCATAAACTGATATATTCAAGTTTGTGCAGATGTAGGATGTAACTCCAGTTATTTGAGATTAAAAGCAAACAATTAAGGGTATATTTATAATTTGAAATTATTTATGTTTTTACCTATAACCCGCGGACTAATAGTATTATTGTAAATATCAAACGGGTACATACAAGTATATTAAATTATCTTTCAAATGATGTATAATACAAAACTTTCTCAGGTTTTAAAGTTCGTCAAATATGAGGTTAAAAGTACAACTTTAAACGAAAATCATCCACTGTGAATATGATCGAAAATATAACCAAAACAATTCTAATAAATATGACAAAAAATAGGAATTAAAAAATATAGTACAATAAAATGTTATTTTTTAAAGTATATTCACTCTGTCAAATCGGATTATGTCAAAAACAAGCTAAAGCATTGATTAAACACCCTAATACCGAGTTTGCAACCATTTTACTGCAGAATCCCAAAGTTTAGTGTTATTTGTTAAACGCACGCGCCTCGCCGGCGCAGGGATGGAAATGGCGTGTAAACGATTGAAATTGGTCGTAAAATCGGGCAGAAGTGACGCACATCCAGCCAGACATATAACAGTCCTCGTATTTTGCAACACACACGCGCCAGCAACAGCTGGTGGCTGAAATTCGTAAATCGTTTTGTCAGTTCCACGCGGTTGGAAAATTGCAATTTTTCAGCCATCCTTCTCGAGGATGGCGCCATTATCATTGATATTAGTTCCCAAGCTACTCAAGGTTATCAAGCCTTCGTTTCCTTTCGGCGCAACTTTTATATCTTTATTTATAATTTTTGTGTTTGAAAAGTTTTCAGCGTTAGCGAAAGTTGATGAAATGTCTTTCATCAACTTTCGTATTTGCGTCTTGTTTGTCGCATGGGGTATTTATATCGTCTTGGAAAATGTGGAAGGTCGTGCCTTTCTTTCTCCCAATGCTCGCGTGGCAACCGCGTATTTTTCTTTGGGAAGTCAATTCGACACCTTGTGTCGATATTCGTACACGAAACGTATTAAAAATATTGGTAAATGCAGATCAGGAGTGTATTACGTGCAATGGTTGCGAAATTTCTCATCATACGATGCCTTTGCACGCGGAAAAATGCGTGAAAACTCTGGAGGAAAACAGTTTATCATTTTGAAACAGTGAAAAAGTGTCTGAAATTACATATTGAAGAAAAAGTATTGCAGGAAATGCCTACTTACAAATACTAATGTTTTTTTTCGAAGAAATTAATTGTAATTTAACGCAGAAAGAGAAAATTTGAAATCCCCAATCGGGATTGAACCAGTGACCTCTGGAACACTAGACCAACGCGCTACCAAGTGCGCCACGGAGACACTGTGGAACCCGTGTTAAACCGTCTTAAAACTGTCCAGAGTCAAATTCGAAGATTTAGAAGTTGCCATGACAACTATGGTATATCATGAGTGTTGCGAACAGCCTGCCTGCTGACAACATCAACCCTAGACGAAAACGCCGAAGGTCTTTTATTTTAACAGGACCCGAACTACCCGTTCGTTGACAGTGATGATTGAGCTGTTTGATACCACCAAGTATGGCTTGTGACTAACTTTATTTACACAAATTTACAATTACATCGGCTGGGGTCCACACACCCACAACACTTTCCCCCACAATCTTCCACCTCACGCACCTACCCTAGACCAATCCGAGCATACTCCACCTACAACTCGCTATCTCACATCGCACACAGGGTGTGCCCAGAAAGTCTTACCAACTTCCCTAGCAAAACTAAGACATCTGGCTCGCATATGTTGATACCACCGAGGCCCGCGTCAAAGGGTCCCCGGTGGGCAGGGGATCCATTGACGGACGAAATGCAGCCACGAACGTGCTCAAACAAAGCCTACAGTGCCTTGGCTGCACGTTCTCACGTCTTTCTAACAATTGCCCAAATGGACGCGCCATAAATCCACAGTTATCTGCCAAGTGCCTCCCATTTTGACAAACATTTTCGAAATTGCCGAGACACTAATAAATCGGCACTTGGCATCGTTAAACATAAAAGCCAAAAAGATTCTTATTTTCCAAGAAAAGCCAACGGTTCCCAACAATGAGTTACGCTTAGAAGTTTTTATTTTGGTGCTTAACTAGTTTTAGATGTTTTCGTTTGTTCATCTTTCTCTATCGAGCTGAAATCGGCAGATTTCAGTTCATCTTCATCGTCTTCGCAGCTTACATCATTCATCTCCTTGTACTCCTCGAGTAAATCCTGATAACGTGTGTTGGATTCCATAAACTCGTATTCTTCCATCCCCTCGCCGGTGTACCAGTGCAGGTAGGCTTTCCGACGATACATAACGTTGAATGCATGCCCAATGCGCTTAAACATAGACATGATGCAGGTACTGTTCCCGACAAATGTCGAAGATATCTTAAATCCTCTGGAGGGCACTTCACAAAGTCCACTCTTGACATTATTCGGTATCCAATCAACGAAATACGCCCTGTTTCTGTCAACCATATTCATTAAGAGTTCGTTCACTTCTTGACTCGATATCTTCCCTCGGAAGAGAGCTGCACATGCTAGGTACTTCCCTTTAGTTGGATCACAAGCACAAAATAAGTTTCGAGCGTCGAAAATTTGCGTTACCAAATCTTCGACACCCATGGCTTTGGGATGATTCTCGCATCTGCCAAGTATAGGCGACTGACCAGGAATGAAAAAATGCAATCTTGGGAATGGGACCAGGTTCGCGGAGATCTTCCTTAGAGTTGTGTTGATCTCCCCGGGGAAGCGAAATCCAGCCGTAATCCCTGACATAACAATCGCCAACAAATGATTCATGTCCGCATACGTGGGTGCGCTGAGTTTGAGAGTTCTGGAGCTAATGTCGTAAACAGCTTCGTTGTCAAGAAGATAACATTCATCACAACAGTCGATTAGGTGTGGCATGGTTAGGACGCAGTTGTAAGGTTCGACGACCACCTCGGATACGCGATTTGAGGGCATTACTGTAAAGGTGCTGATGATGCGCTCTGGGTACTCCTCTCTGAGCCTGTCCAGCAAGAGGCTACCCATTCCACCTCCAGTGCCACTTCCAGATGAGTGTACCATTTGGAATCCTTGTAGACAATCACAAGCCTCGGCCTCATTTCTTACGGTCTCCAGAACCTGATCTAGAATCTCCATACCTTCGGTGTATCGACCCTTGGCCCAGTTATTACCAGAACCTTCATGAGCAAACACGAAGTTTTCAGTGTTGAAAAGTTGACCAATATGTGTAGAGTTGATGGTGTCCATAGTCGAAGGTTCCAGATCAACCAATACAGTCCTAGGGACATACCGGTTACGAACTTCACGAAAGAATGATTGTATCTTGATAAGTTGAAGGTCCGAGGTTCCTCTGTAACAACCTTTGACGTCCACTCCATGTTCTTCTGCTATTATTTCCCAAAACTATGAATAAAGCGAAGTTGAAAGCAGAAGAACCGGTTAGAAGGAATAATTCTGTATTATACATACTAATGACTTGTATCATTCTATGTAATACTTACTCGTGCTGATATATGATTACCAGCACCTCCCAATTGAATATGGACTAGTTCAGACATTTTTTAAACATATACAAAGAATTTTGATGATTATGGAAAGAACTGAAATTTTGATTTGAAACAGAAAAACGTTTACATTGTAATTGAAGTTTGAAGTATATTAAAAGTGACAGGCAAAATGACAAGTTTTTCACTTTTCAGTTATCATCAGTATCTGCTGGTTTGCGGGGACACTAATTGGTTTCCTGCCACTGATGGGATGGCACAAAGGACCAGCCGAGAACGGACGGTGTTTCTTCCTCGGGGTGATGGATTACAACTACTTGTTGTTTCTCTACTTTGGAACGATCATTACTCCAGCGCTCCTCTTGGCCGTTTTCTACGCTCATATTTACCACGTTGTATTGAGACAGGTAAAGATCTTGAAAGGGGATATCTTTGTAGATTAGTGGTTGGACAGACTAAATCCAAAGACACTCTCTTGGGATTTTAAGCTTGGGTTAAGGTTTTACAATGATATAAATAGTTCCAAGTTTCTTGATTCTTTTTTGTATTCTTCAAAATATCATTTATCTATTCTATCTCTATTTCTACTTTGTTTCTAATTACAGTTGCGTCAAATCGTGACAATAAACCCATACAATGGAAATTCTAGGAATTCCTCCAACCCAAACCGCTCTACAGGTGGTGGTGGAGGGACAATGTTACGGGTACTGGGAGCGGCTCAAAAAAGGGAAGTGAAAGCCACACAGAACCTCTCCATAATTGTACTGTTCTTCATGGTATGTTGGATTCCCCTGTATACGATCAACTGTGTTTTCGCCTTCTGCCGCGAGTGTAAGGTCAATTCAACCTTCGTCCTCTCCTGTATAATCCTCTCCCATCTCAACTCAGCTGGAAACCCTCTATTATACGCCTATCACCTAAAAGACTTCCGCGCAGCTCTCAAAGCCTTCATCTGCAACCTCTTCGGAATCAAGATCATACAACCCAGTAGCACCACAGTTCTAAACAACAACATCACCCACTATCGCCTTCAAAGTCTTCGCGAAGCCCACAGTGCAACCTCACTCTCCCGAGGCAATCACATCTGCGACGATCACCCAATGAGATCCCATACCCTCCCGATCCTTCCGTCAGCCAATAAGATCTCATCATTGGTTGGAAACTCTGTGGCCCTAGCCGCTGCAACTGCCGAGGCAAATCGGGACATTTGGCGTATTTCAGAACTGTCTGACGATCAAATTCGAAGGTCAAGTTCCCTGGAAGAGGATTGTAATGATGACGATGTCTTCCTACCCTCGGGTAATAGTCGCGCTCAGACCCTGTCACTAACGCTGACGCTCAACCCGGGGGCGAATATGAATATGAGCACGGTGTCGCCGTCGTCGCCACAATTATACCTCGTCGAGCGTGGTGTCGGCGAGCATAATTTGCCCGGATTTACGACGTCTACCGCCGACGGGCGGCAAGCGGACACCGCGGGTAGTCTAACCATCACCGGTGACTTTATTCACAGCCCCGCGAGGAGTCTTCGACTCAGTCCCTTCAAGGCCGTTGGGGGGTTGCTGAAGACGTCAGCGACGACGAATGGAGGTCAGATGTCACCCTCGCCACGTAGTTGCAGTCTGAGTGAGGATGGGGAAGGAGTGAGACATCGCAACAATGGTTTTATTAGCGAAAATCATTCTTGTAATTAAATTTTTATGGCTGCTGCCGGTAAATGAGAGGCGAGACTAGAAGCATTCCAAATGCAACAACTTCCTCGTTTCTGAACCTGACATATTTCATCCTTCATCTCTCTCAAGCCTCAACCATGACAGAATCAACGCATTATTTACTAAATGTGCCGTGTTGACTCAATGTTGACTCCATTCTTCCATTCAAAGAGACAAACGAACAAATCATATTAGTGTATTGTGAATACTCATAATCATAAGAGACGTACCGAAATCCAAAGAAAGCCAAAACTGATGTGCATTTGTTGTGATTACACTCTGTATCTTATCACGCTATATACATGTAAATTGATACAGTGTGCGATAAAATACGCATTGCATACATATATTTTTGCTAGTCGTTAGAATTGTAATGCTTCACCTGTTTGCGTGTGGGGCGTGTATCGCATGTTTCTATCTCATTAACGTTTATAGAAATGAACGCAAGAGGATAGTCTTGTTCGGCCCATTACTCAGATATGTGTATTATGTATGTACAGTACAGAAAGAGAAATAATAAATATTTGTCTAAAAATCATTTATTTCTTTTAATTGTTTAAACATGTTAGAGCTTAACAACTGCAAAATCCAAAGAAGTCAAAACGAAATTTAAAATTTCAAAAATATCGCACATTTTTCAACACATTTTATGACTCTTTTCGGGGTGGTTACTATAAACATATCTACACCAATCGATATAAAATTTAATTAGCATGGGACATTCTATAATGTGTATATTAAAAAATATTTTAGAACAAAGTTTAAATTGCACATTTTAGTTCTGCATTTTGCCACTATATAGAAAACTGTAATATTAATTGCCATTGTATTAGGGAATTTTGTTTTCAAACTTGCCAACCAGATGGCAGTAAATTCAATTTCCTAAAGTACCCAATCAATAATGACGTTTTCTATCGAAGTGTTAACCTCGCTTCCGATGATACCGTGTTGCCAACGTTTCCAACGATGAAACCAACCGTTTATTTGATATCTCCTATCAAACCCAGATAATCTCAGTTAAAACAGGCGACTACGAATCTTTTTTGTCGTCACAAACTGTCCTTGTCCAGCACGTGCCATGCAAACATACGTAATCATTATGACGTCGTTGATGCGTGCAATCCATGTAATCACAGAACGCACTCGTGGGTCCA
The DNA here is from genome assembly GCA_027575185.1 of Mimaenictus wilsoni. Classification (NCBI taxonomy): domain Eukaryota; kingdom Metazoa; phylum Arthropoda; class Insecta; order Coleoptera; family Staphylinidae; genus Mimaenictus; species Mimaenictus wilsoni. The sequence continues at coordinate 27,920 of JAODAC010056470.1, forward strand.
CAACCGATCATGACTGTGTCTACTACCGCTATAAACAGTACAAGGTCTCACTGTTGGCATTTGCTAAAATTCGCAGTATGAGCAAACGCGCGATACGTAACATGTACGGTTGATCAACAATAAACCCCTTTTCCAAAGAGTGCCTAAAACGACCGTGATTCATCAATTTATATAGTTCTAAGGCTTGTTGAAGAAAAGAAACGTAATGGCAGTATTATCACGTGCTCGAGCTTTCATGCGAATGTACCCTGTCGTCAGGGGCATGATAACATATAGCGCAATCTGGCCTACGTCGTGTCTTGTCCAACAGACCATCATCGAGGGTAGAAATTACAAAACCTATAATTATTCGGCTGCTTTGAGATTCAGTCTCTACGGTGGTTTCTTTGTTGCACCAACGTTGTATTGCTGGATTCGATTAACGAGTTATCTTTGGCCTAAAACTAGCATTAGAACAGCTGTTACAAAGGTATGTGTATTCGTAATCACTTTATTTAGTAAGAATGTCTATTTTTATGATTGTAAAGCTCACCTTAATAAACCCTGCAACCAATATTACATTTTTTGAAGTTGAAAGCGTTAAAAATGTGTAATGTTGGTTGCCAAGTATGATTCACTGTTTTACAAAATTAACAGGTTATAATTTAACAAATTTCTTATTAGACATGCAACTTTATGTAAAATTTTGATACTATAATCAAGAGAGATTAATAACATCACTGGAACATTACAATTTTATAAAAAAATAAAGCATCAAATTGTGTAACACTGGCAGCCTAGCCGAATAATTTATGTTCGGAAAAATTTTCAGGCTATTGTTGAACAAATGTCTTATGGACCTGCAGCTTTATGTTGTTTCTTTTTCGGCATGACCTTATTAGAAGGACGAGGCATTCGCGCGGCTGGTCATGAAGTCAGTGAAAAATTTTGGCCGTCATACAAGGTAACCTTCTTTTCTATACCAAACACAAAACCTAACCTAAAGGATTCTAAACGACTTAATTGTAGGTTGCAGTATGTGTTTGGCCAGTGTTACAAACCATCAACTTCGCGTACATCAAAGAACGCAATCGTGTACCATTCGTAAGCATGTGTAGCCTCATGTGGACTAGTTTTCTCGCATATATGCACCATCTCCAAGCCAAACGAGCTCTACCTATAGGGGCAACTACAGAAAACATAACCTTGTCAATCTCAGAGCCATCAGTTTCAATCCTCAAACCTGAGATTATTCCAACGACGACGACAAAAATAATCACGAATGAAACGAACGATAAATTAGAAACGAAAATTGATGAACAAACTCCAGGACCAACAAAAATACAATAAATTTGGAAAATCTGACTTGACGAAAAGGAGAAAGTAAATTAATGTGTAAATATGTTATTAGAAAATGTTATAAATATTTTTATAGTTTAAATGTGTGTAATACCAAAAGGTATTATTTGTGTCTAGTATTATTTGTTGATAGTCGAGATTTTAGACATGTGCAATTTTGAGGGCTATTTATTTTTCTAATAAATATTTATTTAAAAAAATATGCATTATTATAAGTAAAATTAAGATTTGCCTGTTCAGAGCTGAATTTGTTTTTTTTTTCGAAGAATTAAATGCCTTTCCGAATGGTAAGTCTTAATCGATTAAGACTTCGGTAGATGCTATTTAAGGTTTGTTGATGTTTATTCTTTGTGCGGCAACTGCGGTTATTTACAGCAAATTATTGCTCACATATTCAAGTCAGTTATCTAAAGTTCCCGCCGCTCATCTCTGGTTAGATTTATAATGCGATTATATAGCTTCTTCTGTTGTAGATATGCCAGTACAGGAAATGTGAATTCGTACCAGAGTTGTATCCACTTTTCCTTGTTTCCACGTATGAGGATACCTTTGTAACCAAATTGCACACTTCATGTGACTTGAGAAAATCTTACCTTTGTTGTTCCCCATCCTGAACTGGGTGCTGCTGCGTATGTGGTTGCAACAGCAATCAGAAGATGGATTTTGGAACTCTTTACCAGTCTCGATTTTTTTATTCCTGTACCGACGATCACTAACAAGGAGAGTCCACGCTCCTGTGGAATTTCAATTTGATCGATATTGATAATATCGATATTTCCATATTGTCTTAGAAATATCGATATTATCAACATCAATATATCGAAAACTTGGAAATATCGATTTCGACTAATATCGATATTTTTATCGTCTAACATGTCTAATATCGACGTACTACACCAAGCAACCAATACACTGTTAGCCATAATCGGACCTATACGTTCATAACCTTCGTAAATTGCCGCTCGAACCAAATGTTTTTCAATTATTTTCTCGGAAACTATCAGGTAATGCCTTCTAGGATTTTCACCATATTTTTTCAAAAATCTCGTGCCCGACACTATTTTTGAAACTCATTTGACAGGGCGTGGATTCCCTTGGTAAGCCGACTAGGGGAAAATTTCAAACACATGGTAAACCAGTAAGCCTGAAAGGATTAAACAAACCCATTTTATGAGTTTAAAGTTTATTGCAACCTTCAGTTGATTTTTATGACAATTATACCCGTTTTTACAAAAAAACCTATCCAGACTCCCGCAGAGCCTTCCTTTCATAATACCGCTGTAACGCTTCATCAAAAACAACTCCAACCGTTCGTTTCTTCCAAATATCAACTTTTGGTTTCTTCGGTTTAAGCTCTTCGGCTTTTTCCTTAATTTCCTCAACTTTTTCCTTGCTTTCATCAACTTTTTTAAACTTAATCGATGAATCTCCATTGCTATCATTTTTATTTATCTTTTGAGACTCAGCACTTTCAGGTTTAACACCACTTGTAGTTTTAACAACATTGCCATCTTTTTTCAATCGTTTATCTTTACGTTCATCATTATCAATGTTATTATCACTATTACCATCCTCGTCCGAGTCAGAATCTATACTAAAATCAGAATCAGCGTCCAAATTCGATGGCAAATGACTCTGATGACCCTTGTTAATCTCCTCTTCCTCATCTTCAGACTTCGAATGACTTCGTTTACGACGATATTGTCGATATTGTTTTTTTTCCTTTTTGCCGTCTTCATCTTTTGGACTAGATTTATTCGTTTTATTTTCCAAAGAATCATTTTTAACGGTCGTTTTAATTTCCTCCATCTTTTTCTCCTTATCTTCGTCGTAGTTAACTTTCTGTTCGTATAAATGCCGATAAAATCCATCCAAATTACCTTGTTTTTTAACATCACCTATAGCTTCCAAATACTCTTCGCGTTTCTCCAACTCCTCCTGCTGACGCATTTCTTCCAATTTCTTTTTGTATGCGGCAGTGACAAATTGTTCCTTGTCTTTAAACTCATTACCTTCAGCTTCGCGTTCGCGTTGAACTTGTCGCTCAATTCGACGTTCGTTCTCTAGCTTACGTTTCTCAGCAGCCTTCAGCAAATTATTGATATACTTCGGTTTTTTATCCAAATCCTTCCGGGATAACTTCGACTCCTTTCGTCGTTGATCCATTTCGTCGTAGAGTTCGTCATATTGATAGATAGTTGGATCCTCTTCAATTGCTTTGTTTTGAATTTCTTTATCCTATAATTAAGGAGATTCTAATTAACATAAATTCATACTCACAACAGATTTAAGTATAAAAATTAACAGTTACCTGTCGTTTTAAACCGATTGATATTCCTGTTGGTCGCCCTCCAGAGTCCTCCGAATCCGAATCAGACTCAAAAATCGAAGGTTTCTTCAATGTTGGTGCCGTTGTCAATGGTTTTTTGTTTTTATTGGGTATGATAAGGCCATATCTTTGAATATAAACAATAAAATTATACGAGAATTTTATGGTGGTTAGAAATTGATATTACTTACTGTTTTTCTGGTCTTTTCGACATTTTTAATCTCAATGTTATCACGAAAACAACGAAAACTTTTCAAGCGTTCGCAAATCTCACAACATTTTTGAGGTTATATCTCATGTAAACAGCTTGAGACAATATTTTACCAAGTATTACCGCTCTCCCTACGTTATGTATATGTATGTGTAACCTAAGAATATAGTATTACGTGAGTGCGTATGCAGTCTTGGCTCACGATTCATTCGATTGCTGTACTCATAACAGTCCAGACGTTATATAAAAGTACCTTCAAATTATAAATGAAAAATCGTAAAAGTTGAATTGTTAAAAGTTTAATTGTTTAAAGTTGATTAATATACATATAAATTAAGAAGACAACGTTTAATTGACTGTTGATAAATAAACATTTTACCTCATAACATAACTCCTACCACGAGAATTTGTTTGTTTACTGGTGTAACTAACCGGTTATGACATCATATCAACTGATAATACGTAAATAAATTACACAGTGCAACGAGCGTCGATTTCATTCCATTCTGTAGATTTTATTCCTCTGGTAAAATGGCTGCGAACAAGGTGAGCTTTCTTTAAATTCTTGAAAAAGACTTATTTCTACATATTCTTTTTAATATTGATTTTAATGTTTAGAGTGAAGTTATTCTAAAGACATATAAATGTCTTGCACAAGTGCCTGCTCTTTCTAAAGCAAGGTATTTAACGAATAATTGCATTCAGGCTACTTGGAGCGAGCAAAATCTCGAGCAAGGAAAAACCAGCAAGTTTCAAAAAACGCACTTTGCTACAGAGCCTGGTAATTGGGTATCTTTACCACCTGTGGATATTACTACTCAGTAAGTAATTAGTTAGAATTAATTGTACATTTAAAGAAAATATGAATGGAAATAAATCATGGTCTTTAGATCCTTGCATGCAGTTTCACCATGCAAAAAATACCAAGCAATTCTTAGAGACGTTGAGGCAAAGGACAAAGAACCTTCTCAGTACCTCGAAATTTGGAATGAAACATCATTAATGAGATCTGTGGATCTTACTGCACTTGATCTACATGCTAAAGTCTACACTGATGGTAGATAATCCTATTTCGACTAAATTTTCAAGGTTTTATGTTTATATATTGCGCACAGGTGAATTTGGAAGTTTCAAGTGGTCTCCAAAAGGTGGTAAACTCCTTTATGTTGCTGAGAAAAAGATTGCGAAAATTGATCCTTTACATAAACGTCCCAAGCTCCAAAAAGACACCAAAAATGAAAGTACCGGAGAGGTAGAAAAAGAACTTATTCAGGTATTTAGTATTTACATAGAATAATCAAATATAGGATAGTTATCAACCTGTTTTAGATTGAAACATATCGTCAAGACTGGGGTGAACAACTTGTCGGTAAAATATCGTCGATTATAGTAGTTTATGATATGGAGACCGATGAATTCAATGTTCTTAAAGGAATTCCCGATAATGTGTGCATAGCGACGCCATTTTGGACCGCTGACGGCAAGAATATCATTGGCGTTTCTTTATCCACCGAGCCGCGAAAATTAGGTTTGATTTTCTGTCAAAACCGTCTTAGTACTTTGTTTACTCTAACCTTGGATGGTTCCTATGGTACGCTTTCTTTGTTCTCTTACAATTACTTCAATTATTTCAACTTAATTACGGATTGCAGAGGAATTTACAAAGTTGAAAAACAAGACAGTAAAAACACCTCTACTTACTCCGGATGGCGGCCATCTTGTTTGGTTGCAGTGTGATGTTGGCGGTCCTCATGTAAATTGTATGCAGTTGTACCAAGCGGAGTTACCACTTACAGAAAATGTAAGTTTACGTTTTATAAACCCATAAACATATAAGATATAAACATATATATGCAACCTTTATTGGCATTCTCTTACACACAATATAGATTTCACACAACAAGCCAATAAAATCAAAAACGAAACTCAAAATATACAATAAGCAAATCTATCTTCCTCCACTCTTACGCTTCTTCTCCGCTACCATCATTGCGATGCAAGTTACCCTTCCTCCCGCCCAGTGCCTTTCCTTTCCTATGCCCTCACATTCCCACGCCAGGTGCTCCCGTGTGTCGATCCCTATCCCGCGTAAGTCTACCCCCATCCATACCTTTCGCCCCCTCTCCCCTATGTATAAAGGCCTCCGCCCCACCACCCTCTCTAGTATGATGTATTGCTGGGACTGAGGACGATCTGGTTTTGCCTTATTTGTTCTTCTATCCGGGTTCCTCTCTTCCTTACTACGCCCTCCATTGCTCCACATTCTTGCCAGTCGCCTGACCGCCAACTCGGAGAGGCCCACCGATTCGCACTCCCGCCTCCTTATCACTGCCCATCTATTCCACCCCCTGCTAGCACAGTACATCCACACATTCTTCACCAGTCTCTCACTTCTCATTCCCTCCAATCCCTCCTTATATCTTGCCACTCTTGCAGTCGTTTCCACTTTCATACTAAGCCTTCTTGCCTCCTGAAACACTATATAGTCTGGAGTAGATCTCCCCAATCCCATCATGTTCTTCAGGAACTAGGACTGCTGATCCAATCCCCACACTTCCACTCCATACAGTAAGATCGGTTGCACACACGCATCCCACTTTCCATCCCAATTATCCCTCACATACTCCCCCATTTACCCTTTATTCTCGCGCATGCACACCTTGCCTTCCCTTGCACCCATTTCCGAGGTCTTTCCATACACCCGACGACATAACGAACCCATAAACATTTTGTAAAAGTTAACTTTTTTGACTAGACGGTACCCAAATTGATAGTAGATTCAGTTGACGTTTCGAAAGTAATCAACGATGGTAAACTCTTTTACGGGTTGTATAACTTGATGGTACCTGAACGTTGTTGGACAAATGATGGGAGATTATTGTTTTCTACTTCCAGGAAGAATGCTATTACTTCATATGTTTTAGATTTGGGTGAGTTTTTCCAAGATTTTCTTAATATTTTTCTTAAATTTGTAATTTTTCGACAGAAAATGGTAAACTATCAGAATTAGAATTCAGCGAAGGCAGTCAAATTGTAATGGACGTTTTTGAGGACAATATTCTCGTGAATCGCCGAAATTTCTTAAAGCAAGATATTCTACTTTCTGGAAAATTACCCCCAAAAGCTGAAGAAAACAAAATAAATTTGACTCAAGTGTCGGAAACAAATATTATCGATTCCTTACAAGATAAAAAGTTTGAATATTTAGACCTTTCTCACAATAATGGCGACGAAGTTGATAATTTTACCGCAATCTACGTTGGCCCTTCGTCTGGAGAGGACGCTAGTATCCCATTGGTTATTTTCCCTCATGGTGGACCCCATAGTCACTCCGCCAATGCCTTAAGTTTGGAATATTCATTTCTTTTATCTATTGGTAAGTGTAAAAACCTTAAAATTAACTTTTTTGAACTAAAATATCTATAATTACCTAAAATAACCTGGAATTCATTAACCTATAGTATCTAAAATAACCTAAATATCTATTTAAAGGTTATGCAATTGTTTTCGTAAACTATCGTGGATCAATTGGAGCTGGACAGAAAAGTCTTGCATATTTACCAGGAAGATGTGGGACAGCCGACGTGGCCGATTGCATTCTAGCAACCAAAACAGCATTGAAAAACTATCCATGGTTGAATGAGGAGCGTGTTTCATTAGTTGGTGGCTCCCATGGTGGTTTTTTGGTTACGCATTTAAGTGGGCAGTATCCAGATATGTGGCGTGCTGTTGTTGCCAGAAACCCAGTGACAGATATTGCCACTATGTCTGGGGCCAGCGATATCCCCGATTGGTGTTTCGTTGAGGCTGGATTTGAGTGGACGCAAGTGGGTGCCATCTCCGAAGAGGTTTTAATTGCAATGCGAAGGAAGTCACCGATTGTGCATGCTCATAAAGTACGTGCGCCAACTTTACTGCAGATTGGTACCAAAGACTTGAGAGTGCCTCCGTCACAAGGGATGGATTTCTATCATCGATTGCGAGCTAATAATATTCCTGCTAGGTATTTATTGTTTCTTTACTATGCGATTTAGTATTTATTGGAAATTATTACAGTATGAATATCTACGAGGATAATCATTCTATCAGTCAAGTTCCTAATGAAATTGGCCATGTTTTGTCCACTGCCAAATGGTTGAATGAACATAGTGCCTGAATCAGAGTGAAGGCGATCAAAAGATGAATTGTGTAACGTTTAACGGTAATTTGTCATACATTTTATAAAGCTTTTATCGAAACATATGCTAATATTATACATCTTGAAGCAGAATTGTCGATTTTTTTCCTTTCTCCCTAAAACAGTTGAGTAGAGGGGGTAAATTTATTTGAATATTCCAAATACTAAAACAAATCAGTGAATAAGAGAGTACACGGATTCTAAGTCCTGCTTTAGTTCCAATTTTCATTGCTAGATGACGCCTTCTGCCCTTCCATGTTAAATGGTAGCACTACAATTAAAATTACATTGAATATAAGAGATTTTTAAGGGGACCGATACGACGTAGCGGTAAAATGCAGAACTAAAACGTGAAATTCAAACTTTGTTCTAAAATATTTTCTAATCTCCTCATTAACTATAGTTTGATTTGATATGCACATTTACGCATAAATGTTGGGTAATTATTAAGATATTTATCATGTAAAAACACATCTTTTCCGAAAATGTCGAGTTCTGGTTTTTCATTTTTTTCCCGTATTGCTAGGATTAAAAATCATGCACCAATCGATTCACCGTCAAAATATTTTCCGAGTTCTGATACAAACTCGGCTTTTCGTAACAGGCCATCCCTCAACCATCGCAATAAATAAATATATAGTTTGAAACATTTAATAATTATTTACCGCATAAATATCTATCTCTTGGACAAGTTCCTATCGAAATCAGCGTATATTTTTCATAGCAAAATGGTTGAATGAACACAGTACTTAAGATCAATAATTTTGTAACAACACCTTTGAACATATAAAGAACATATGAATCTTATATATTCAATCCTAAAATCTCTGAAAACGACGTTTATTCTTAACTTTCCAATAAAAATATGCTTAATTTTTATTTATTACGCTTCACTTCTACTTCAACTCTTATATTTCACCCCTGTTATTACTATAGAAAACTAGAAAATGCGCATGCGTTGAATCTCCAAAAGGGGGCTGAAAACCGATATATGACGAAGGGTGAGTGCGCTTTTCAAAGGGTGCATGTATGTGTTGTGGCCGGTTCCCTGCTCTGCAGGACAGCTCGAAGCCATTCGACCACCGGTCGTCGATTAAGCGACACTTTACGATTGTGAAACTCTGCACAGAATCATTAGTGTGCGCGTTTGGATCAGTGTATTAATATCGAATAGAAAGCTACACAAACAAAAAGGAGTCGCTTTTGGCATTTGCTGCCAACGAATGCAATTTGCGTCTCCGCGTCTATAAATAGTTAATTCATTCAACTGGCAGTCGCCGGACGTTCATCTTCTCAACGTAGAACAGCAATAACAATCAAATATTTTACAATAATTCTCAGTAAAACATAAGAGAAACAAGTGCATAATAGTGATGTAATACACAGCCAATGTTTATAATGCTTAGTGTTGAAGAAAATATAAAGCAATTCTTTATTGGCGTCCAAATAAGAAGACAAAAATGAATAATTATATGCATCGTTTATTGCTAACGCTTTGGAGAAGAAAGTCTTCAGTCCTAGCTGCTTCTTTGCTGATTACGACGCTCATATTGGGCTTACAGTACTCATATCGAGTACATCGACAACCTAGAGATGTTCTTGATCCGACGAAGAGCTCCTCTGGTGGGTCATCTGAAGTTAAACGAGAAGCTCCCGATTCGGCATTCCTGAGAGCTAAGGATGGGAAGTTTAAGGAACATGAGAGTGACCGAGAGAGGGATCGGGAGAGTGAGAGGCAATTGGGGGTACCTTTCGTTAACTTAGACTCTCATAATCCATACATTCCAAAGGCTAGACTTGTTCATTTTGATCTAAAAGGAGCTCCACCTAAAATTAACTATCTGAAGAAGGTCTTAAGTTTGGTTAAGAACTTGGGAGCTACTGGTATATTACTAGGTAAGAGTCTTTTTAATCAGAACTTTAAAATTCGAACTTAAGTGACTTTTGATGTGTTTCTTTTTTTATAGAATACGAAGACATGTTCCCATTTCAAGGCATTCTTAAGAATATAGCTGCAAAGAATGCGTATACCCATGGGGAAATCAAAGACTTTTTAGAACATGCCGAAACTTTGAAACTGGACATAATACCATTGGTGCAAACCTTCGGCCATGTTGAATTTGCGCTTAAACATAAAGAATTCTCTAATATTCGGGAAGTTCCCGGCAGTCCTCAGTCATTATGTCCTAGTAAGAACTCTTCGATGGATTTTATCTCTGAGGTGATTACTCAAGTCTTAGAAATGCATCCAACTACCAAATATCTCCACATTGGCTGTGATGAAGTATATCAAATGGGTGAATGTGAGCTCTGCCGCCTTGAGCTACACGATACTTTATTCCTACGCCACATTCAGAATGTTGCTAATTTAGTCCACGAAAAACATCCGGGAATGCGTCTGATAATCTGGGACGATATGCTCAGGCATCTTAGTACACAAAGTATGCTCGACATTCAACTGGGTCATCTTGTAGAACCAATGATTTGGGTGTACGCTGAAGATATCTACCGTTTTGTGCAGCCTCAAGTTTGGGAAAAGTATGCCACTGTATTTTCGACAGCTTGGACTGCATCAGCTTTTAAGGGCGCTTTTGGGGAGACACTTTATGTGCCGGACGCACGCCGCCATCTTGAAAATAATCTTCGATGGTTAGACGTGATGTCGCAGCAAGGTCGTTACTTCTCTAAAGGCTTCCGTGGGGTTGTTCTAACAGGATGGCAGCGATATGACCACTTTGCCGTTCTTTGTGAATTACTTCCTGCAGCGATCCCAAGCATGGCTCTATCTCTTCTAGCAGTTTCGAATGGTTATTTCAACGCATCGCATAAAACCGCTCTCATGTCGGCACTATCCTGTCCCCAATATGGACGAAACACTCCGTTTATCAATCTGGATGTTGACCCACATCTGTGGGACAAACTAGGACGTTGTATGTTTCCAGGAAGTCCGTTCTTCAGACTCACATATCGTCTCTACTCCACGGAGAACGAGATCAACGACTATATCAAAACAACAACGCGGAGTAAAGGATGGATGACCGAGTATAACATTCGAAGGAATTATAGCCTTCCGTTGAGAGTTGAGGAGCTCACTTCCGATTTGCCAAGGATGCATCACGGGGCATTATCAATCGCGAAAAGTGCTTTTGATGCGATGCAGAACGTTTTTGATAACTACACTGTCTTAGAGTGGATCGAACAGCGGGTGTATCCGATGATTGTCGAGTTGGAGCGAATCCAGAATCAAAGTTTGGCTCTGAAAAATGTGCAATACTGGTCGGCAAGACCTCTCAAACCGTTGAAGGACCTCGAACGTCTTGGGATTACGTAATCATTGCAATTTCATACCAAATAGCACTTCACACAGTATAATAACTCTAGTCATATTTATGCCAGTCAATTGCCGATCGATTCAGCGGTGAGAGGCGGGTTTATATCAGCTCATCTTGGTGAAAACTTACGTAAGCTAAACTTTCAAACAACTTTGAGCAATGTTTTATACAAATTTGCATTTGGGATATACTATCATACGGATTCCTCTCATTTTTAGACCATGGTTTTTCACACATTTTGTCTACCTTTTAGATGTTATCTTTACTGATTCATATTGGTAAATAAATTTTGTTTTGGAAAATCATGTTATTTCTATTTCAAACTTGTTTTTAGAGGTAAATCATGACAAATTTTAAAGTTAAATATTATTCGTCTTGTTAGTAGTTCAGGCTGATCAATCCATTAATGATCTTTTAGTTTGTCAAGGCAGATTCCGGGGGTTCTCTAAATATCTGGATGCGTCTTGTTTGATGGTTGTAATCACGAACGTTGAATGATAACTCTGAGGTTCGGAGTAACAATAATGTACTTTATTCCAATTGCAGAGGCTCCAGTCCCTGACATTTATGGAGATATATTTTCATTTGAGTGCATGGAAAATTGCGGGGTATGAGAAATGTCTGTAAAGAATGGGTGATGAAAGACGGGTTAAGAATGTTTGGGTATGGGCAAGGAAATCTGAGTGTGCATTAGGCTTGTCTACAAATAGGGAAACCCGAGTCTCCGGGTTTTGTTAATCTGCGGGTTTATTTTGTTACGGTTTTGCCTGTGAAAGCCCGGGTTTAGAATCCGAACAAAAACTCGTTTACAGCGCCACCTAGAGTAATATAAAAAGACGACTCATGAAAGTTATTTTATTTTCATTAGCTATTAAAAGAATGTATATAAACAAAAAATAGAAACAAAGATTTGGAAACAGATAAATTCAATTAGCAGTATTCTCAAAGAAAATGGCTATTCTCATTTTTCACTGGTCAATGTGAGGAAAGATTGGAGGCTTCGTTCGCTAGTACTAAAAATAAACGTGTTAAAATACGAGTGGATACGTGCCTATGGACGTGCCTACTGTTTTAGTGTAAAGTATCAACAAGCTCTCGCGCACTCGCGTTGATTTAGGGTTTGAAAACAGAACCTTCAGAACCAATCAATGGTTGGGCGCACTCGCGTCGATTTCGGGTTTGGAAACAGATCCAAGCAATGGTGGGGCGCACTCGCGTCGATACCGGTTCAAGAAACAGAATTTTAGCATCAACCAGTAGTGGGACGTAACTGCGTCGATGCTGGTATCAGAACCTGATACTTTTAAGATCAGCTGATTCTGGTATAGAAACCGAAACGTTTACGAAAAATCTGAGTTAAACCCTTCAAAGTAAAAGCCCGGTTTAACCTGAAACTATTATCGGGTACCCTTGACATGCGGAAGAAATCGTAAGAGGTTCTAGGCTTCTATATTTAATACTTTTCTGTTTGTACATTTTCTGATTAAAACGCCCGCTTGAGCGAAAATTTGACTCGGTCCGGACAAGAGGAAAAATATATTACCCTGGTGAAAGGGAAATAATAATGTGGCAAGATTTTTTACGTTTTCTCTAATTATTCTATAAGTTTGAGGAGCTTTTTTGAGGAAATAAAAAAAAAACGAATAAACTACTTCTTAAACTCACAAAACATTCATACACATCTTAAAATAAAATAAAAGTCAATTTATCCAAAAATACTAGCAATAACAATAAGAACAATAAAAATAAGACCTATTAAAATACCTATTTTCATCTGAAAACAAACAAAAAATTCATTAAAAGAGCAAAAATAAAAATAAAAACTTACAATACGACCACATTTCTTCTTCTTTCTCGCATTCTCTAACTGATCGGTACCAAACTGAACATTATCAGTCGCCTGAGCTGCGAAAAACTCCACACGATTCAAACTATCCTGCTGCAATTCCACATGTGTCGCTAAAGTCACAAACAAATTTTTAATTTCCACCAAATGCTCTTCGATCGTCAGAAGTTGGACATGTCTTGCTTCAATATCTGCCAATTGTTGACGGGCTTCGATCTCATTTTGTATATACTATTATAATAACACAAAAACACAAACAACATTTAAGTAAAAAAACGAACATTTAAATAAAATATATAAATAATAAAAGAGCCATGAAACAAAAGAAACAATAAAGAATACTTACATCTTGTGTAAAGATTTGTGGATTTTCAGCAATCAACTGCATCAATCGTTCATCACCCAAATCATCCTGGTTTACAATCTGATTACATTTCTGTATGAAACTCTTCTCAGCGTTGCAAATCTGCTCAGTCCACTCCTCATGCGCAGCAGCAACCTGTTTGAAGCTCTCTACCAATCCGGAATAACGCACCAAGCGCATGCGATACTCAGCGCTGGACTTATTCTCAGCTGCATTCAGATTAGCCGATATCTTTTTCAACGACTGAGCGATGTTATAAGCAATCGTTTCGGAGTTTTTGAAGATTTTTTGCAACTTTTTGTTTAAACCTATTAACAAATATCTTGGTATTCATTCATTCAAATATACACTGCATACTTGTGCTGTGTATGTATACTATGATTATGTACCTTTAGAATTCGGTGATTTGTTATAAGCTTCTTGACATTGATTGGTATTTTCCTGCAGTGCGTCGATCCATTGGCGTATAACCTCGAAATTTTCAAATCCATTTGTCTGATCGTCCGTGTCTTGTTTGATTTGTTTATACTTGCTCTTTTTGCCAGGTTTTTCGTTCTCAATCATGGCCTAGGCAAAAATATGCAATTTATAGAATTAATCATTGTGCATTTGCTTACCTTCATTTCTTCGAGTCTGTTTTTTGGCATTTTTTCACCGTAGATTCACCTGTGCTCGCTGAGGTGTGTCATACTACGACCTCCCTGGAATGTTTAGTCACCTGCTGTCTCGGTAAGTAAATACTTACATTTCTCACTGATAAATGATATATTTAACCTTACTTTTCGATATATAGTTTGCCTAGTTTCTATCTTGTCTATGCAAATTGTTTCTTTACTTAACCTAAAAAAATGCCAGGGTTCACAAGTTTGGTTAAATTTTTGTTAAAAAATGTTTCTAGAAGACTGGAAAATGTCAAAACTTTGAAAATGTCAAAAATCTTGAAAAATGGTAGAAACATCAAAAAATATTAGAATAATTGAATAAAGTAAAAACAAATCGAATACCTCTGAAATTGTCAAAAATATTTGGAAATGTTAAAAATATATAAAATGTCAAAATATCGAAGAATGTCACAAACTTCTAAAATATCGAAAAATATAAAAACGTCGAAAGAAAATAAATTATTGAAAATGTCAAAAACCTCGAAAAATGATAGAAACACCAAAAAATAAGAATAATTGTAATAGTAAAAATCAAATCGAATACCTCTTAAAATGTTCAAAACAAGTTTGGTTAAATTTTTGTTTAAAAATGTCAAAATATTCACTGAAAGACTGGAAAATGTCAAAACGCTAAATATGTTAAAATATTAAAAATGTTGATCGACGAAAATTTAGAAAAGATAATAACAACATAACATCTAATTTTTAATACTTTATTAGGTTTCCAATCACACAAAATAAAGTGAATAATAAATATCATTATTATAACATCATATAAATCTTATAAACATTTGCATAACCTCAATAATGATATGTACATCGTACCAACCGTACAAACAAAATAACAAAACATAGAATTCAAGTAAAACTCAACGTAATCAATGCATTAACATGTATTAATCATTATCGTGCATCATTAGTAAGTGCATCACAAGCACCGTAAATGTTTGGCACTTGTTTAATCAGTCTGTCTGTCAATTCCTAACCTAAACTTTCACCTAATCTACAATACCAAATGTGATTGATAATATAGTTTCCACATATGATTTGTGATTTCCAACCTCTTCACTCAGATATAATTTACCCTGTGGGCGAAGCACCTGAATACTCTCCAACCTCTGGAGTAGTTGTAGAAATGTTCAAATTCGAATTATTGATACTGATAAACGAGCCGACCTCTTTGCGTCGATGTCATTTAGGCGTTCTGCGAACGCAATTCTTGAGGTATTCGGAGACGGCGGCGTATTTTCCGTTTTGTGCTAATTCAGCTGGTTGATGGCCTTCCTGGTTTGTGAGGAATGGGTCGGCTCCTGCGGCCACGAGTTGTTTACAAACTGGTAGACATCCGACGAGAGCTGCGGCGTGGAGGGCACTCTCGCCGTTCTAATGAGATGTAAATAAATGAAAAGTCATGGTTTGAGGAGGGGTAAATATGGGTTACTTACGGGTAGGAGACCAAGTGACGGTCGATATTTTAATAGGGCACCGACGACTTGTGTGTGTCCTTTGTGTGCTGCTTTGAATAATGGTGTAGCTCCATCCTGTAGGATTAAAAAAATGTTATAAATAGAATATGAAGCTTACGATGTTTTTTTTTTTCAATTTATGAAGGTCTATTAAGATGTCACTGTACATAACCTATTATAAGGTTAAGTTTTAAGGTTAATTCATGATTCTCGATTCATTTACTTGAATGTACTAAATGTTAGTGTGTTAAAGGACGTCAGAAACTCAAAATCGTCGAAGAATGTCAAAATAACGTCAAAAATGTCAAATATCAGTAAAAAATGTCATTAAACGTCAAAAAACTGTGATAAATGCCAAAAAACTGCTTTTAACAGCTTTAAAGGTAAACTAAGTTTTAAGGTTAACTCACATTATATCTACAGGTGCTCTTGCTAAATAGTCTAAAGACGTCAAAAACATCTTATAATGTTAAAATAACGTTGATTGATGTTCAAATAAATGTCAAAAACGTCGAAATAAGGCTAAGACCTATTAAAATGTTAAATTTTAAGGTTAACTTACATGTCTCGCTGAATCTACACGTGCTCCAGCCTTCAAAAGCTGCGAAACGATGTGGTCATGGCCCATTTGTGCGGCGATCCACAGCGGGGTCGCGCCGTCCGTGCGACGGGAATCCGCCTGCGCGCCACGTGCCAACAGGAAAATCAGGATCTTGTAGTGTCCGTTTTGCGCCGCTATAAATAACGGCGTGGCGCGATCCTGTGACGCATCATCATAATAATAGATAACTCAAAAACTGAAGCATTTGTCCACGAAAAGAAAATACACCGGACAACTTGATGAATGATGAACTAAAACTTAAACACTTAAATCCACAACGTCAACGGTTCTAATCATGTCACCATTCGACAATTTCAACTTCCGAATATGAATTAAGATGCTTAATTAATAATTCGACAGCGTTTTGTGGGACGCCAAGTTAACGGTTAAATATTTAAATTTGTAATATTTGAATATTGGGTGATACCAATTCGTTTATAATTTCGATATACAGAATATACGATATAGAGAAAGGTAAAGGTAAGACATCTTGAGTTTAAATAGATTTTGCTCAGTTTGACTTGGAATTAAACGGTTAATTGTTTAACGAAATATGCACTCACTTTCATATGCGCGTTCACCTCAGCACCACGATTGACCAACTCCTTGACAACGTCCATGTGACCGCATTGGCATGCTACGAAGAGCGGACTTCCGCCGTCCTGCGACATTAGAAGCAGAGTTATTCAGGTTTCTAGAGCAGCTCGTTAAGCCACACTCACAACGCTTAGCGAATCGACAGGTGCATCGTTCTCCAGCAGCAGCTTGACGATGTCCAAGTAGCCTCCCTGGGCGGCGAAGAATAACGCAGTTGTACCTGTCTGAATGTTATTTATTGTTACAATTTTCCTCAGAGAAATACACATATGTTCTTTTAGTCATTTTAATTCTTATTTGAGACGCGTACAAATGTTTAAGTTTAAATAATGAATGAAAAGGAAACTATTGTTTTTGTTCGAGCCGATAACTAAAAAAGCAAAATAAAAAATAAAATTTAATATTTCCTGAAGTAACTCTTAAAACGAACTCTAAAAAACTTTTAAACTAAGAAAAATGGAAAAATGAGATAGCATTAAAGGAAGGAGACATTACTCAAAAGACAATTCTTCCTATTGTTCTCTTGTCTATAAACAACTACTTAATTTTATTGTGCTTTTCCAAGTATTTCGCATCGCTAAACGCATATTTCAAGTTGTGCTTCGTTTGATTTCACATTCTGACACGCTTGTGTTTTCACCAGTTAAGGCCTCTTTCAAACAGCACTCGCGTCGCACAATGCTACTGAAAATTTCACTTATACTCATATAACGACTAACTATACATGTCAGATCATCATCCATTTTTCCAGCTCTCATTTAAAGCCATACATTCCCTCGTCATATGTTCCCAAGTATCTAATCCATCCTGACACAACACACACGTCATATTTTCTTTTCCTACCCATACTTTCCTCCCTTGCTCCTCTGATCCGCATCTCGACCGGGCTATTGTTCTTTTTTTAGCCATTGCACTAATACTATTTTTATCTATATACGCCGGCCGGTCTACAATTCACGCTCTGAATCAGTTGGTACCTTGGATTGTTTGGGTTTGGCTATGGACTCCTGTCGAATTTGTTCTTCTACTCTTCGACCTATTTCCCGCACCCACGCGTCTAGGGCTCCGCCCTCCTCCAATAGGTCCCTTGCTGCTATTCCAGACAGACCTACTGATTCATATGCCTTTCTTATAGTCATACTCCACTCACTCGTTCCCTTTCATACGCACCACTCCCATACCGGCTTAACTAACCTTTCATTCTCCATTCTACCCAGTCTCTCCTCAGATCTGGTCATCCTGCTTAGCGTCTCCCATTTTATAGCCATTATTCCTATCTACTGCAGTACTACTACAGTACCTAGGAGTTGATCTTTCCATACCCAGCAGATCCTTGATGAACCAGGTATGTTCTTTCCCCAATATTTCCCATTCTTCTATACCCCACACTTCCACTCCATACATCAATCTTGATAAAGCGTATGCATTCTATATCCTCAATACTACTGTATTCATGTATTGTCTCTGACTTAACTAATAATACTCATCGAGACACCGCAACTCTCAAACGTTGTCCTTAGGAAGGAATTTAACAACGGCCCTGTACAACATCACTTCTCCTTTACTCCTGAATATATAACACTTGCGAATACAGTTCTAAGGCAGATCAGATCACGTGTTTTCAGTATTTTTTAATTACAAGAGAAATATTCTAGTTAAAAATTGTCCCGAAGACTTTCCTTGCTTCATATGAAAAAGTATCAACTACGGTCTCGATTTTCATCTATTTTAGTGAATGAATTCGTTTAAGAGTCATTCGAATCGTTTTTGGTATAAAAGTGAATCGCCACGAGTTAAGTGTGAAAGAAGCCTTAACCAGTTTTTCCAACTTCCTAGTTACAACTTACCACGCGACGCGCCGACGGATCACAGCCTTGTTCCAGTAACTCCTTGACGCACTCGTAATGACCGTTCGCAGCCGCCAAGATTAACGGCGTCGTGTTTTCCTAGAACCAGAAAAAGCCACAACCTCAACAATGACAAAACGTACAAAAATGCAACAAAAGCAAACTGAAAGTCGTCATAAACGCAGAAAAAGCCGAGTAAATTAGGCTAATATCCCCAGACACACTGCTATTAATCATGTTCTCAAAGAATAAGCTAAGAATAATCGCGTGTCTTTCATGTTACTTATTGTTCGTATTTCATTGCATTCCTATTTGTTTGTTTAGCCTTCAACGAGATTTGCAAAAAGGTGAGATTTCGAAAGCTCTTTTTCCGGTAAATCAGACGTGTTTTAATTTTTGTTTTTGCACGAGGCACTGATTATGTGCGGCAGGAATGGGCATCATTTCGTGCTCCGATTGTCGTTTCGGTTGTTGGCCTGTCGCTGCATTCATTGCAGAGAAATACTGCACACTGCATTTTGTGGTAAATGCGGAAAGAAAGGCGAAAAAAGGTGCGTTACGCTGCGTTAATCACGTTTTTATGTTCAGGATGCTCATAAAGTTAATTTAACGCGTTAATAACTTTATATTTATATCGCTGACACCAAATAACACCAAATAATTTTCTAGGCATCCTTATAAAGAATAAAGTAGGAAATGTTTTATTTATTATAAAAGTGGTAAATAAAAGGTACTTATTAATGATTTAATAAAATAGTACCAGTGTGTGTAGGCCAAATTGAATTATGAAAAAGCACGAGTTGGAAAATTCTATTTTCCGAGAAAACTAATAAAAATATTTATATTTTTGTTGCGTGCGTTTATAGAGGAAGAATTTGTGTTTCTATTGAAATTATTCCCTATTCTGTGGGATTTAAAATAAGCGAGATAAGACCACTCAAACACAAAGATTTGAATATTTCAAATTGGAAAAAACATGCGCAAGAAAATTACATTTTCCGGGAAAAGCACTGAAGATACTAATATTTGTAATATAATACTTTACATGATATTGCAGAGGAAGAGTGTATGCATCGATTGAAATTATCCGCAATACCGAGGGACTTATAATAAAAAGGATAGAACCATTTAAACTCAAAATGTCCGAATATTTGAAATATGAAAAATTACGATTTTGTAAATTTAGAACATTTACCGGAAAGACTCTTAAAAATACTGATATTGTCTTAACATGAGATTATAGACGAAGAGTTTGTGCATCTACTTAAATCATCCCCAATTCCATGGGACTTAAAATTAGTGATATAAGACCCTGCAAACAGAAAATATGAAAATTTTTGAAATATCAAAAAACACGCTTTAGAAAATTTCATTTTCCGAGAAAACTGTTGACGGTGCCGATATTCTTTTTGCATAAGATTATAGAGAAAGAGTTTGTGCTTCGATTAAAATCATCCCCAATCCCATGGTACTTAAAATAACTGAGATAGATCCATAAAAATTCAAAATTTCAAAATATTTGAAACATGCATAAAATTGGAACTTTACATTTTATTAATATAATTAGTCGAATTAAAAATAATTCTTATAGAAAATATGGCAAATATTACAAACCTTATCACGGGAATCAACATGCACCTTTCCAGTATCAATAATCTTCCGAATCATTTGCTGGTCTCCTTTCATCGCAGCCAAATGCAGTTGAACATCGGACGGTGATTCTTTCTGCAAAACAATTATCATATTCATCATAATCATCATTGATTAATTATCATTATAAAATATGGCTAAATGCTATTGTATTTAATCAGTAAAAAGTACTAATCACATGAAGAATGTTAAAATAGCATGAAATGAATAGAAACAAACGAATATTAGAAATGCAAGGCGATCGGTTGACCTTTAATTCCTCGTTAGCATTCACTTTATTTTCCATGAGTGCGTGCCTCCAAAGTGTTACGTAGTTACATCATTTTCCAGTCATGTATGCAAATGCCAAATCTACTTAAATACCAAAGTCGTAACAGTAACAATTGCACTAGAAATAGTTTATTTGAATACTGAAACTGTTATCTATCTACGAATAATTATGTTTACTTACTACAATTTTGCCTTGTTTGGTTTATAAAATTGGCATTTAGCATTTTGTGATTATGCCTTTTTTTATAGTAAAAGTTCAGAATTAAGTCGGTTGCTAGCATTATCTATAAATATCTGCTTTTTATAGAGTTGCGTGGCCTTTAAACGTTATTTTTGTAAATAAATGCTACGTTTATAGAAATAAACGAATAAAAACAAGTTTAATAATAATAACAAGACAAAAATCGTATTAACCACAATGCAAATTTCAAGATATCCGTTTTTTTCGGTTTATATGACATACGGGGATTGCAGGTTCAAGTCCTGTCAGAGGCATTCATCATTTTCTCATTTTTTCTCAATTAATCCTGGGCGGTCAACGTCACTAGCACTACGACCAACTTTGATCGATTGTGCATCATTTTCTCTTTCTAGTTATTGCAATTCGTGATTAACATCCTAAAAAATTGCCTACCGATGATTATTTGTTCATATTGACATATCAAAGGCAGCTTCGCTGCGGTCATACTTCATGGCAATATGATGGTAGTAGTGCGTTCGAGAATGTAAACATCTCTGTTTATTCAGTTTAACTTCGTTTGTTTGCGTATAAAAACAACTTATAACATTACATTTCATAGTAAATCTGTAAATATATTGTCCTTAATGATTTATAATAAGAAATATATGATTTTAAATGAATTTCTAGTTTCTGACATTGTAGTTTCTTGTGTAAAATGCTTTTACATGACCTGTTTTAAACGAATTTCTAGTTTTAAACTTATAATTTCATCTATAAAATGCTTTTACATGAAAACAAAACCATGTATAATCAATATAAACATTATTCTGGCAATATTCGGTCATTACTGACGAAACCAGACACACTTATGCTTTATTTTAAAATATAAGTTGTTATCGTTGTTTATTCAGTTTAATTTTCTCTTTTTATCATAAAAAATGTGTAACCTTAGGTAAAACCTAAAAATATAAACTTTTAAAAAGTTTACCCAAACAAAAACGAGGTTTAGGTAAATTCTTAACGTTTTGTATTTAATTTTCGTGTTTTTAAACAAGTAACTATAAAACAAAAAACAAGTAAAATCAATATAAACATATTTGCGTCAATAATATACGAGTCAAAAGCATAAATATTATTTTAAATGAATAAATATTTTTTAAACTTACCTTTAGAGACATTTTTCCAAGTTAGAAGGTAATCCACTTTCGAAATTAAGAAATAAACACTTCACTCAAAGAATTGTAAATAATTATAATCGAATTTTATTCATTCAAGACGAATTTTATTATTTCATGCCGAAATTGAGTAGATGAATTTCGGTAGATTTAAAATTCCTCCGAGAACCTACTGTTACGAATTGTGTAACCAGTGTTTAATTATCTAACATCGTGAACAAGCGCGTGCGAAACGTGAAATGTTATTGCACGCTGCAGTGAGATCGGCAAGACGGTAGGTAGCCGGTGGACGAAACGAACAGCAAGCAGCAGGAATCAAGCTCTAGGAAATACGCGGCAGGCCCCGAGCCCGGAGTAAATATTATCGAGCTGGTCGGCGCGACGCAGCAGGCGCAGGCGGTGCGTGTTTTCCTGCGACGAGTGTCTGTTTCCACGCGCATGTCCGTGCAACGCGGCCAACCTTACCTGCCACGACGTCGGCTAGAAACTAGACTAAAGAGATGCGCTCTTCTCGCGCTAACAGCAGCTGCCCAGGATGGGATGGAAGGAGGTGGATACGTGGATCAGGCACACAGCATCGAGTGGGTAACAAGTCATCGACTGGTTGGGTTACGCATGAATGATGTAGTGCGATGCGCCAGCATCAACAGCATCACATCGGTGGTTACATCGGCATCGGTGCTATAAAAAGGCGGCGATCATTCGGTGCGCAATTAACATACTTATTGATTCCGCATTGTATGCGCGCGCAAAAGGTAATTTCGTAGCTGAGTCGCTAAACTGCGAAGGAGGCGGTGTGTTTGCAGGAGGAGGAGGAGTATTTTCGTTTATTTTAAGCACTGGGTTAATTGCAACTTGTAAATGTTATCATGAAGTTTTTTACGGTGTTTTTTTACTACCGCCTTGGTCATGTTTTTGCTTATGTGCAGTAAAAATTGTTGTTGGTATATTATTTGTTGGATTATTTTGTTGTTGACGACAAAAGAGGGCTAAGAGTGAATGTTGCGAAGACAAAATGGATGATGTTTCGGAAACCAGAAGGGAGATGCAGGGTGGAAGAATTGGTTTGGAAAGGAGAGGCGTTTGAGAAGATAGAGTCATTCAAGTATTTGGAATTTATATTTAAGTATACTTATATTTGGATATTTATATTTGGAATTTATACTTAAGGGTCTTGTGGTGAGCATGTTGATTGGGTTCAAGGGAAAGCGAGGTGTGCATGGGGTCGTGTGAAAGCGAGTTGAGAGAAATTCTGGGGTGGTAGCTGGAATTTAGTAATGCACATCTGGGATGTATGTGTGAAGCTCATGTTAATGTATGGAGTGGAAGTGTGGGGGATGTACGAATGGGATAAGCTAGAGAGTGATCATGCCTGGTTCCGGGAGGACCTACTGAGGCTGGAGGAATCCACGCCATATTATGTGGCCTTCCAGGAGGCGGGAAGAAGGAGAGTGAGGGGGGAGGCGATGTACGCGGTAGCGAAATATGAGGAATGTCTAGTGCGAATGAGAGAGGATAGATTAGTGAAAAAGGTATGGATATGCAGCGCTAGCATATTCTACGTTTGCATGAAGATACAAAGGAGAGCAGAAATGGTAAGAACAAGAGGCCAGGAGGTAGAGGAGCAGACGAGGCAATAAAAAATTCGAAGCAATACATATAATCCTGGGTATCAAGCGGTGCAGGTAGTGGGGAGGAGACAGGTTTATATGGACTGCCAAGAAAAAACGGTCGGGGTAAAGCGAATAATGGCCAGAGCTAGATGTGGCTCGGAAGAGACAGGGAGAAAGGTCTGGATGGGAGAGAGGTACAAAAAGTGTTGGTTGTGCGGAGTAGGCTATGATACGTGAGGGCACCTGGTGTGGGAATACGAAGGAATGAATGAGAGATGGGCAGTAGGTCTGAGAGACGGTGTGAATGTGATAGGGGGTGGTTGGGGGAGAGAGGGGATGGGGTAGCTCGAGTCTCGATAATACTGATGGAGAAGCAAAGAAGAACGATGGCTGGACAATAAAGAGATGGAGACTAGGGTCAAGGCAATGCAATTTGTATATTTTACGTTTGATTAGCTTTATTTTATTGTATTTATTTATAGGAATTTAGTATATTGTTATGTATTTATTTGATAGAGCTAATATGTGAAATACTAGGAAATTTGTGACAAAAGTATGCCAGTAAAGGTCTTATAATTATTGTTGATTTTGATGAAATGGGTGATGTGGCTTTACACTTAGTTTTTGCTTTTCTTCAACTACATTTCTGTAGAAGGCTTCCAACAAAATTCCAATTTGTTTTTCTCCAAACTTCCCCCTTACTAAATGTATTCTGCTAGACCTACCAGCTACAGATATCACACGATAATGAAATGTCGATATTTGTCGAAATCGATTTTTCCAATTTTTCGATATATCATCATCGAAATATCGTCTTGAAAATATCGATCAAATCGAAATTCCACATAAACGCCATCTGCAAATGGGTTTCAGAACTAATTACAGTTCCCAACAATCTACAGAGATCATTAATACACACACAGGCTATCTCGGACTCTGAATATTCTGGTTATCTTTTAGATTAGTGATTCTCCAAGTGTGATCCGCTGTCCTCTGGGGAACCTCGAAGCTATTTCTATGAGTCTAGGATTAAGTTTTAATTTGGCCCTCAAATGGGGGGACCATGGAGTAATGTAATACGCAAGGCTTGTCTAACGCGGGAATGGAATTAAATATTTCAATATAACAGAATATCTTACATGGGTATACTATAAGCGTCGGCATATTACCCCCCCCTGATTTCTTAAAAAGGCATGTGTCAATCATAACTCCTAGTCCCGTTGGAAGGATTCAATAAGGTAACCATTTTATTTAGGACTACTTTTTTTCTGTATTCAAACTTCCACCCTCTAAGAAACAAAAAAAAAAGAAAAACCACCCATCTCTCGATGCGCTTAAACGACTTTTCGCACGAAAATACGTCGTTTGAGCGCATCTAAACATGATTTTCTCT
>JAODAC010056690.1:0-52811 GCA_027575185.1 Mimaenictus wilsoni
AAAATGCTTAAGTCAACAGATAATGAATGAGCGAAGCGCTGCCGCTCAGTAGTCGCGTCTTGGCAGTGGACGAGGTAACATCGCGACATTGTGAATATGATTCATATATTCGCGACAGTAAATATGGCTTTAAGAGCAATTTTCTATGAATCGGCTTTGTGGTGCAGTTGTCAGCCCGTTATCTCGTTAGCTTTAGGGTTGCTGGTCCAAGGTTTGGCCACAATTAGGCTCTATTCTTTGCCATTTGTACAAGGTACTGGATGACATTCAACATAAAAAAAAAAACATTTAAATCACCAATTTATTTTGTATCTTGAATATTTTATTAACGCCGCATCTTACGTGGATGTATTTATGCAAAGTATCGGCTCCAAAACATATCTCATTCAAGATATAAATCACATTATATCTGTTTCTCGTTCAAATTATATTAATTTTATATTTATATTATTTCAATATATGAACGTATATGACACGTACACAAAATTTTTCTGAAAATCTAATACGGGCAATTGAGATATTTCCCTTGTAAGATGAACGAATTACAGATTTATCACCGCTTACCTACTGCATATAGTAATACTCAAATGTAAGATGTCGTAAAAATCGATAGATATCGAATCATTAAGTATCGATAATATACCCTAACCGGTAAATACCCTAATCTAAGTGCTTCTTCATTTTAGTTTTTCTTGTAATAGTTTTTATCTAACATAATTAAACCTAATGATTATTCAAACACAGGAGCTCTAAATATAGGCCTAAACATATTTAATTTTAAGACATAGCATTACTTAAATATAGTCATAATTAAAACTTAAAAACAATAGAAATGAGTTGACATTATGCTAATTCACACCTAGCGTTCCAAACTCGCGAGAATTAAGGCGTTCTATGGGCGCCGATTAAATGGAACCCTTTTCCTGTAATTTGCGTGTAATTTCTTGTAATTTCACGACTTAACAATCATCCAAGCAATCACTGCGAAATGCCTCATTATCAAACCGTATCGACACATAAATTCATTCTCCATGCGATATATTAATTAAATCCTCTCAAACCTTTATAGCCAAGGAATGCTAGAATAGAAAACAACTTTGCAAGTAGCGATTAGAAAAGCATAATACTTTTAGAACTGTATATATGGAAAGTCAGGCGAGTTGATAGAAATCTTTTCGATTCGTTGCGGTGATTACCGCACGCGTACTTTAAGGGTTAAACACATATTATAGATACACGTAATACAGATAATAAGATAGCAAATAAATTTATTTCGTGGGTATATACTGCTTATATGATACAAATCAGTTGTAATTAAATAAACCCCGACCCATGTGGGTTTATATATTAGAGAAAAGGAATTTTAATTGCTATTTTTGAATGTTAATATGTTTGTATTCGCGGTTGCGTACTCGAAGGATACGAAATATTCTAATTTGAGGACAAAGATTTAATCGCATGCATTAAAAAACAAACATTAGCATAGAATTGCATTGTAATTGCAATGCATTTCAGTGATTATGCATTTTAGGGTTGTGTGCCGTTGATTCATGCTAGGTGAACACAGCTGATTTTATAATTCCCAGTATTTGATGTCATGACAGGTTCGTCAACACCTGGTATGCAAAAGGAGTACGTGTCGTTTTTAATTTACATTTTCTGAATCAACGTGAACAAATCTTAGACTTGAGTAGAGTTTCTTTCAGATGTACCAGATATACCCGAAAATTGTGGTTTTGCTGCAAAATTAAAACCGAAAAACCGATGGTAGAACCCGGGTTTCGATTTCCTATAATCTCTACAAGTCTACATAGTACTTTTTAATCTATTTTAGAAGTTCCTATATGAATAATATTAAATATATTTGATAATCTTGTTTATTCCGTAGGTTCTGGTCAAATCCAGCTATGGCAGTTCCTGTTAGAATTATTAAGTGACTCCTCCAACGCAGCGTGCATCACCTGGGAAGGTACCAACGGGGAATTCAAGCTTACAGACCCCGATGAGGTTGCCCGTCGATGGGGCGAGCGCAAATCCAAGCCTAACATGAACTACGACAAATTATCCCGTGCTCTCAGGTAGGTTTTACATGTTTTTGTCTTCGCCGCCTAAACTGGTGCTAAGATGGAATCATATTGGATTTGTCGGTTGGCATACAATGCGATTCCGAAAAGCTTCCAAATGCCATTGCGGAAAATCCTCGCAGTTTGCCGCTGATTCTCCGGCCCCGGCGGGCTAAAGACGGACGTTCACAATTTCCGGATTGCAGCCCAGCAGATATAATTGCGAAATCAATAAGAACGTCGGTCGGCGGTGGTGGCGGCGGTGGCAGCGACGACGTCGGAATCCGGCGAATCCGGGGAGGATGTGGCAGTCTCCGGGCGCACTCACCGCCCGGAACCGACGGGCACGTCGCGCGCGCGCCCGCCCGCCGGACGCGCTAATATGCTACCGTTGCCCGAACCGCCACCCGCCCCCACTACAATCCTTTATGCGTCGGCAAGTCGCTATTCAGTATGTGTGTGAGAGTGTCTGTATGTGCAGATGTCCGGTTTGCATATCATTATCCGCGACAACCACGTAAACACGGCTATCACAATTCTGGACAATGCGCACACCTCGCACAATGCCGGCACAAACATACTGAATGTCTTTTGTTTCCCTGCAAAACAGGAAAATTAAAAGCATTAGCATATAGAGATAAAAATTGGTCATATCAGCAGATGTTATTTCAACTTTATTTTATCTAACTTGAAACCATTCTAATCTAATCAAAATTTTACCTAAAATCGGAATATGAAACACCTAACCTGTATTATCCTCTCTTCACCCAACCTAACCCTTGTGACCAATCGCAGGACACAAGTCAATATCAACAGATGTTATTCTTAGAAAATGAAACATTCCAATTGAAAATAAATTTGTCATTTGGAAAACTCATTTCAAATATCATTCCCGCCCGAAAATTGGAAAAATACATACTGCAAGCCCATATTCGATTATCCCCCGGTGTGCACCGGGCCGCTAATTGCTGCAAATGAACGTCGCAATAGAATTACACAACCTCCCGGTCTAGTTCCACTCCCTGTAGCCAGCCCTAGTCCATTTCAACTCCCAGTACACAATCAAAGATCTGATGTTTTCCTCTCCCCACTAGGGCATTGAACATTGATAGAAATAGCTTCACCCCTGCCTGTTCCCTAACAAATCAATGTTTCTTTTGTTTGGTCAAACGAGCAATAAATAAAATCATAAATTGAATTTCCTTGAGTTCTCTAAGTCTGGAAACATTTACTCTCTTGGGGTAGGATTATCTGCCTTGATTAGAGAGACAGGCGGTGGGTTTTATTTGTTATATGTTTTTTTGCAGATATTATTACGATAAGAACATCATGACCAAAGTCCACGGCAAGAGGTACGCCTACAAATTTGACTTCCAAGGCCTTGCTGCCGCCACTCAGCCAGCAACCAGTGATCCTGGTAGCTACAAATACCAAAGTGAGCTGTTTATGAGCTCTTATCATCACAGCGCCAAGTTGGGAGGTTTCATGAGTCCTCATGCAACTATTCCAAGCTCAGCAGGTGAGTCTTTGAAATATTTTATTTCTGGAGTCAGCTCTTGGGGTATTATTGCTCCCTCTCTTCTTTTGAAGTACCTACTTCACTTTAGCTCATTATCCATATTTATAGGGATAACAGAATACGTTTTGGTTAGTATAGATGAATATGAATCACCTTTGGTCGGAATTTGAGAAGAAGTATTGGTGATCTCATTAGAGTCAATGTTTTATCGAGTAGAAGGTTTAACAAACTTATAGAATGGACCGTAAAGGCGCCACTTTATAGACATGTAGGCGCATCCTTTAAATCCGTCGTTGAGCATCGATGATTTACAGTTTTGACACTTTACGGTTCCACTTAATGACGTAATGCGTTGATTGAGCGCATTGTTCGCGCTGAGCGTCACGGATTGGGGGAGTTTCTCCCGCGCAGTCATTTAATCGTCCCCCGGCGAACGCTTGCATTACAGTTACCCTCGGCGAGGCGTATTATGGCAAACTAATGGACATTTTGTACACTCTATTCATAGTGCGCGCTTGGACGAGCAGTTAGAAAGACAAGACGTCTCTGCAGTTGGAGGGGTGGTTCTTGCTGGAGGTGGGGAAAGCCCTGGGCTAATGTGTCATCATTACACACTGGCGGCGTCATCGGGGGCAAATATCAAAAGAATTATTGCCACCGCGCGGACAATAGAAATTAAGATTTAGTTGGGTTTTAGTGGTTTACTACTAATTTATTACTATTTCTCTAGAATGCCTTTATAGGGTCTCCCAACACGTTTCTACGGCTACTAGTGGTTAGTGGATCTTCCATCCCTTTGGTACTAGATGTTGAGTAGCACTCGTAGATGGATATATCTGAATATATCCATTTAATGAATTCAATATTCACGCACTTCCATGCCCGACGGCTCGAGTGCATCGCAAACTGCTGGCGTGACGCGTTGAATATGCTCTCCCTGATGCTGCCTGCACACTCTCGACGCTTTCGAGCTGTCACTCAACGGTTATTATCAACACCACTATCACCCAACCGGTTGCCGCCGCCACTCGGTAGAATTTGCAACAGTGTGATTGAAATGCGCGGGTGGCTTTGGCGCTTTGGGGTGGCTGCTGGGTGGTGAATTTGAAGTGTTGGAATTAGAGTCGTCCTCCCACCCTTCGGCCATGGGTTTGCAGTCGAGAGTTTGCAGTTGGCGTTTCAAGTGTGCGATGATGAGTTTGGAATATCGGCCTAAATTTTGCCCAAGTTAGCACATTCAGTGGAACAGTGTATTGACAAAGTTCCCTAGCTTACAACGCGCTGAACGCTAGAGAACGCTGCAGTGCATTTAAATTGCGGAGGAGCTGCTAGTTAACTACTGTGGTAATGGGTTAAGTCTCCAAAGTTATGAATAAACATTTGATGAAGTTAGAGGACAGATTACTTTATTTTGGGTTGTTTCCTTAATATTTTTCCTGATTCGTTGGAAATGATTAATGTTTGCCCTAATAAATGTGCTATGTACTGGCTTCTGGGTAAGATTTAGGTGATATTTTGGTATTTTCAAAAATCTGTGTCGGTACTGCGTAATAGATCACAGATACTGAAGTTTGAATCTGGTATTATTAGCTTTTCCAAGACACAAAATGTAATGAATTCGAAGAGGATCATTTTAAATTCGCGCGGATTTGTTTTCTTTTAACTTTAGTGGAAATAGACCGTGGTTTTGCAAGTGACTGCATCAAAATGTTTAGTAAAACTAATATCGAAAGAATGGACAAAATTAGCGTGAGTTAAAATTTGGATGAGAAGTTCTGCAAGGCGCTTTTCACACTAGGAGCGAGCGTACGTGGCTTTAGAATCTAACCTTGTCTAACCAATGTCTGAAAGATGATGAGGCAACTGCTTATTGAAAATTGACAGTTTAACTAACCAAGCAAAATCGGTAGACAACAATTCAAATTAGGGCTGTTACGAAAGTCCAAGTTTGTACAGAAACTCGTGGTTGGTAGTTTTTGAAATACCAGGTTGACTTTCTTACTAGTTTGTTCGAGTTTGAAATCAATAGATGCACATTTCAATATTATACGGATATTCGAAAAATTTCTAGATATACGTATATTCGAATTCCGAATGAGGTTGTTTGCGAACTGAAAGAAGAATACTGGACGTAAGGGTCTTCTCAGGAGCAAAAAATTAGGGAGAGGCAGAAATAGTTTAATAGAATGACACACATCTTCTTAATATTAAATATTCGTCAATCTGTTATTTGCCAAATGATCGCATTTGTCCGGGAATAAATTCCCAAATTTTAAATGGGACCAAATATATGTCCAGTATAGGATAGCTCAATATGACGGATAGAGAATATATGCAGTGAAGCATAGAGTACAGGAGCGAGTTTAAAACTCTAACTCGAAGTTCGGCATGTGAAGTTCAAAGAGCTGGACTTTCACATCACAGATTTCTCCGATCCATCACAATTAAGAAAGTTTGTTAATATAACTATCAATTAGATATATCATTTATTCATATGGATATTCATATGGATGTGGTTAAGTCATTATAGATTCTAGATTACAACCAGATTACCCATAATTTGTAAATTCTAGTAATTTTTCTCGAACAATAAACACTCATAAATCCAACCCTTAACAGCCTCCGGTGGAATATGAATCGAATCAAACAATAGGACAATGCGAAATTATAAATCAATTGTTCATTTATTACACCCAAATTGTACTTTTACGCAGCATTCGGCTGCCTCATCCCATGCGTTCACCATCCCGCCCTGACCGTACACATGACTTGACTCGTTAAAACATTTTTCCTCTCTATGCGTCCAAATGATTTTTGCGGAATGCGATTTTTGTGTCTCTACAACGCATGTGTATGCGTGTCTGTTACAGCCGCGTCGATATTCCCATCGCCCGGTTCGTACTGGAGCAATCCAAGTGCAAATCTCTACTCGAACATCGCCGCCAGCACGCACTCGATAGGCCATCATGCCGCCCCACATCTCGGCGCACCACCGCTCGGCTCCTATCCGCACTACGCCTGACCTGCTGCTGCCACAGCTTCGGCGGCGGCGGCTGTCGCCACGGCAGTCGGCCACGAGCATCACGACCATGCCGCCTCCGCCGCTACACCGCCCGCCACGACCGGCGGCGGCAACGACGAATGGACGCGACGTCTCGGTAGTATTATCAACTAGGTTGCTTTCCATTTCTTGTCTTGAGTAGACTTATAAAAGAAATTACGATTCATTAATGAATGTTCTCAACGTACATGAATGTGTACCTTTTGTAAATATCGATCTACTACAAAAACCAAACAAGATGAAATAGATATTAATTATTTGCCAATGGTAGCATAACTTGTATAAGAAATCGAAAATTTTCAATCTTTCTAGTCAAACTTCATTCGAGAACATTATTTATTACGGTGCAAATTTTAACCTATAAATTTTAACGAAAATTTTAAACCAAAAACGCACCGACATAGTTTTTATTAACTTAAAGTGCAATCAGTTCCATTCTCGCTTTATTTATTTATTTATTTATTCCGCACGTAATTCTATTTATTTATATTAGTATCTAACAGAAGTAACCGTAAAATGGTGGCCTGTGATATAGAGAATTATTTATTTAAAAATGAAGCTAAAAATGCTGTAAATGTAGCCGAACTAAAACGCGAACTAAAGACATCCTAAATCGTTTCCAAACGCCGTTTCTGTTTCCACATCCTTCGATTAAGGTGTTAACTAACTGAATGTGTATGTATAATGTAAAATGTAAAATATTAAAATAATAGAATCTAAGACAAATTGTTGTATGGCTTTCTAGTTACAAGACACAAAAAACAAAACTTGAGAAACAAAAAACCGACGAATACATGTATTGAAGTTGTAGTAGAATGTACGCTACTAACATTATTAGTCATACTCATTAAACTGATAACAATTGGAAGGATATTCAAACAAAACGAACAAATATCATAGGATAATCTGATATGACAGTTAACCGCTAAGAAATTACGAGTATAATGACACACTAAGTTACAAAACCTAAGAAGTAAAATGCTAGTCATGTAAAATTACTAAATGTGAACAAAACAATGTGTAAGATTTACGAATAATTGATACTAATCATTAGAGATTTTGTTATGAGCGATTTTGTGTCATGATTTCCAGGAAGGACAAAGACACAACAAGAATGAATATTAATAACAAAAAAGTATAAATGTTATGTATTTATTATACAAAAAATGAAGAAAGGATTAGATGACAAAACAAAATCGGTGTTTTTCTACATCTATTTTCACAATTTTCAGGGAATTGATGGTAAGTCTATTTTATAATGTATTTTATAATTTTATAATGTATTTTACTATTGTTTTACCAATTATTAAACCGAATCTACTCACTACATGGAAGTAAAATCGTTTGTAGCATATTTAAAGACAATTTTATTGGTATTAAGAAATGTTAGCTCATTCAACGCTATTGGAAATTTGACATTGGAATTTCAATTATTCCCAAAAACAATAGAATATGTTGATACAAAAATCCAATGCAGGGATTTACTAGAAGTGTTCGGTGTCCATCTTTTTACAGGTTGATTGCTAATTTCAAGGCAATAAAAATATGCCTTTTTACAGAAACTAGCTCATATCAACCTATTTTTCATTGAATATACCAATAAATTACAGGTTTCGAGATTTAACATGCCAAGGAAGGTAACCCCGACTATTTTACGACCAACCCCACTCAAGTTTTAGTTTTGCTTGGCCTAACGACATTTCTCTTTTTTATGGCTAAGCAGTACAATGAAATGTTAGAGTATCTGACACAGCCAAGGCTTAATTTATTAGTAATTACGTAATGTTGATAACATGTAGATAGATTAAAACCTGTATTAATATGTTTCATCGAAAATTATATACAATATCATATTTAAGTTTTCAATCCATCATTGAAATTTTCGCCCCTTGCTGGGTCAAGAGCACATCCACTTACATTGACAAATAAACATGGGACTGGGCATGTTTTATAGTCTGAACGAAGCTCGAAGTCTTCTCTTTTGCGTTTTTAAAGTGTGTTTAATATTTGTTCAGTAACTTCCCAAACCCATTCGACTATCCCACCTGATGGAAATTTACCATGTTTCTTTAATTTTATATGCTTCTCTTCTGAAACATATTTATTGAAGGTGTTTTTCGGTGTCAATCTAAATATCACCTCCTTAGGGTTGTTCCTATTTGAAGATACATCGTTTGAACACGCATAAATGTACATAATAACCGTGAATTTGGAATATAAAATAGCTACGCGTTTTCGACTCTCTCATCGCGCCGAGGGGTTCACCTCATGCGAGGGGTGTTCGGTTACAACATCCAATACATCATTACATCATTAGAGCACGCGTGGCGGTCGACAGGCATACGTTTCACGCACGATTGCACCCCCAACATACATACACGAGCCGTCTCCGTCTCGTCGTGTTCAATGCTCAACTTTATGATTGCCCTTTCTAACGCTTTTCACCCCCTTAAAGTCAAACTAGTCAATAGGAAGAAATCATGACAGCACCGAAAAATACATTGAGACTACGTATAATCATACGCTCGTGAATTATATAAGCTTTATTCCCTTTTTATTAGCGTTATGTTAGTCAAATGGTAAAATGTTACAATAGTTTAGATAGAGACTCATGTTTTATAATATACACATTTTCGTACTGAGTTTGATTATCTGTAAAAAAATAGCATACATATTCTACGGATGTTCATATCCACACTAGCCGAACACATTCATACGAGCTTTGGGCGTAGCATAAGCGGCAGATTTCAGTGCACTTGCCTTTCCGCATAGATAACATAATTTTTGACAATAGACAAATATCAGAAAATTAAATGCTGATAAAACTAAAAATATGTTTTCTGAAATTTAAGTTCATCGCCTAGAACATGTTTTTAAAGAATTTACATTGAATTTCTGAATTTCTAATGGCATAAAATTCGGCAACGGAATATGATTGAATTCGTTTTTCAAATTATAATTAAAATTAAAATTGCACGTTCATTTGTTTACAATTCCGAAATCTAAATTGGTAATAAAATCGCGCAATAAGAAGCCTTTCTATGCATTCTTATTGTAGTCGCATCCAGTCTACACACAACGCATACTCCACCGCTCGGCAATTTGACGTCTGACATCAACGCTTGAACATTTCTCTCCGTTTTACTCTAGATGGATTTATTCCATCTACCACATTTACGAATATAATTTTAATTATATCTGATATCAATATTTAAGCAAAACATAAACATTAAACAGAAAACACAAAGATGGTATAATTCTCTGCCAGAGCTACCAGACATGGTTAGTTAATGAGAACATTCGTAAAATTTGATGTTTTCTCATTTCGTCGATTATTTACAACTCATAAACCGCTTCCCAACACGCTTCGCCAAGATTTACCACCCTGCCTGGTCGTTAGTACTGCTCAAAATCAACGCGCAATAGCATTTTGAGTGTCTGAATATTGAGGTTAGCTTCATTTTTTCCGTTATGATTGCTGTGCTCGTTATGCTTGCCGGGGCTCCGCTCTGTACTGAATTAATTATCATATGCATTATCCACCCCATGCTTGTTCTGCGTGGCGTTTGCTAATGTGAGCGCGAGTCCAGTGAGCTAATAATGCCCACCGCGCAGTATGAACCGTGTCGCCCGCGAAGGAACAAACGCGTTGTACGAATATTCAAATTAGCCTGCCCTTCAATAATAAAATGCAAATTGCGAGAAACAAGAGGGTAATTATAAATTCGCGAATTGCCACTGTTCCGTAGAAAGTTTACTATCTCTTTATGCTTTTTATATCTTTGTGATTTTGAGTTTATTTATAATTTGTTTCACGAAAATTCAAATTTAAAATATTTGTTTTCTAATTACTTTTAATTTAGTTGTTGTACATTTACAATTATACCATGAAATGATGCTGTGTGCGCAAAGGGCCAAGTATTTTACATCCGTAATTCTCATCATTGGGTTGTTTTTATTTCGATTTATTTTCCTATACCACATAAGTCTATCCGCGTTCATCACGAAAGAATATCATTTCTATTAGAATACAGAAAAAACTTTATTCGATTATTTACTCTTTTACTAAAACTTTCCGGATTTGTTAGTTTTCATGTTTCTGTCCCGCGCCGAGTGAAGCCACATGAATTGCAAGGCAACTTAATGCAGTCAAGAAAAAAACGACTTAAATCGACGCAGCATCACGTGATCGCTGGGAAGTTAATAAAAATCCCAGAAAAAAAAATTATCAGAGATACCCATAAGAAAAAAAAATAAGTGAAAGGGCCTCTTATAGTATTCTTTTCCTGTTCGTAGTAATTTAGCTTATATTTCTTTGTTGTCAGCGGCGGCTTGCCGCGTTGTGGAGCTCAGTCCTCGTTAGATCACTGCAGTTAAGCAATGTCGGACGTAGCTAGGCGTTGGATGGGTGACTTGGTCTCCCCACTCAACAAGCGGCTGCGGCGCCGTTCGCGAACTCCTGATTTCGCGGTCGAAACGCGAAGGAAGGTTGGGCGATTCGCTTGCAACGGTCCCCGGTAAAACCCATATGCACAAAAAGTTCAGAGCAAGTACCATCAGTAGCGAGACCAGATTGGGCCGGGTGAAAGTTACTATTCCCTTACACCACTATGTGGTAGAAAAAGGTTGTTGAATAATATAAAAAAAATTCTTTGTTATTCTTCCCTTGTAACATAATATTACTTAATATTAATATTATAATTAATATTAATGTTAATGGAAATAATCCAATCCGTAAAAACTGCCTGGAACTACCAAAATTTCCAATTAAAATCAATGTCACTAAAACTCTATAAATAGTATAGATTGCTATCTGTTACTTCAGAGCACTTCAGGTTGTATGCTAAATTGCTATAATTTACGATCACACAGGTACTCATTGAAATTTATGGGCGCGAGACTTAATTACACCTTTCATTAAACTTGAACTTTCCAACTATCAAGTCTATTTTAAAAGACTGCAATTTTATACCGCGTTTTCCTCCGAAACTAAATTAATATTCTGGGTTCCGTGTGATAAAGTGTGAGCCGCAGGGGGTGTGGGTGTGCGCCCGCAGGAATACGGCGAGCTACCGTTTGGCGGGGAGATCGATGCGCCACGTTCTGCCAATCCAGTTCGGGCGGATGGATCCGGCCCCGAAAAGCGCGTACAGCATTGGCCGGAAATGCAATTCCGGAATCACGCGCGCGACTCGCGTGCTGCCCAACCCGACGCCGTATCGCGTCCCAGTTGAAACGAGACAGGATAGGCGACGAACGGAAGACCGCGAAAACGCACACCTCGCACTGCACAAAAACCACCGCAACACATTTCGATGCTACCAATTAACATTCAATGCGACTTAATCTAACCTACTATTTTTAGAAATTCATCTCACAAATTTAATTCAAAAAGTGGATTTTACTTTATACCGATAAGAAGTTAACAGCGAGTCTTGAGCAGCCATACAAATTTGTCCCATTTAAAAAATAACCCGTAAAATTAATTTTGACATTCGATACTTGAACTGCTAGTATATTATGGGTAGCTATTGCAATCAGATCCGAAGTCTTCTTTTTGTAATATCAGGTATTGGTCATAATGGTCAATTAAAGGTGGATGTCTCTTATGGAAATTAACTTGCAAAAATTTTTGTTCTATCTTCATCTTTTGATCTATCTTCATTTGATAAAAAATATTTAACCGAAAAATCACAAAAATCAACAAATACGCACATGTAAATATCATTCAGAGATTCAAGTTATTGACAATTAACAACAAAAGGGTTAAAGATTACTTAGCACTATATAAAATCATATTGTGCTTGATATCTATCGGTATTTGATTTCGGTATCGGTAGATGCCTTATTCAAATAAAGTGCAAATTGTTGATTTAAGTACAATTAAAAAATGTGCTGAACATCTTTTCCGTAACGAACTGTTTTTTTTTCTGGCTCCGTTTGAATTCGCCGCTGGAGTATTCTAAAAGCTCGCTGCAGGGTCTTTTGCTTCGATTGAGCATAACTCACAACGTTCTAGGGCATTCTAGGGTCTAGAGCAGATATACTTTTACGCAACAACTGACACCAACCAGAAAGAAGAAATTCTTTATGGAAAACATGTTCACCACATTCTTTATTTGTAATTAAATCAACAACATGCTCTTTATTTAATTTAATTTTAATACAACCGAATAATTTCTTTTATTACCTAGCCATTGATACCAAACACAATTGTCAATTAATTGCCAATAACTTGCAACCGGTACGATCAATCTGACAATGAATGATATTTACATCTGTGTATTTGTTGATTTTTTGTTATTTTTTGATTAAATCCCTTTGCTCACATGTTAATTCCCATAAAGCTGCTGAAAGGCTCGCTACTAACTTCTTAAGGGTTTACTTTATTTGCATTGTGACAATATTTTTTAGAGACTAATCCTCTAAACAAGATTTTCGTCAACTCAAAGACTAAAATACCAGCTTAAACTGAATATCTGGAAAATAAAATCATGTGTATGTCAATTGTCAATGTCCATTTGCGCTTATATCAAACGCAAACAAAGGGAACGTCCTTCGACCGGCCAAATATTTGCGCTTCGGAAATATTGCTGTTTGCACCAAGTCGCCCTTCGATTCGCGAATTGACCCTCTGTACTTGCTTGGGATGGTATTCCATGTAGTCCATAGCCAAGCAAAATATTAAATTTCATACAATCGATGGAATTTAATATGTTCAAAAAATCTACGAAAACATCAATCAAGATGTTCAAAATACAAAATGACATCAAAATCCGACCAACACTACTCAACGCCAAGTAAAGTAAATGATAAAAGGAAAGAAAAAATGGTCGATCCTGCCAGGATTCGAACCTGGAATCTTCTGATCCGTAGTCAGACGCGTTATCCGTTGCGCCACAGGACCATGCGTGCCGGTATCAATATATACAAACTAGAGTAAACAAATACCCTATTTCTTAGTTCAGAAATATTTCCTCAGAGGGCAGCACCTTACGGATCTATAATCGAAAGCAATATTACTGGCTGAGGTCATGCAGTAGTTTTGAAATTTCCAGCGCGCGAAGTGGTGCACCTCACCTTTTACTATTCCATAAACACGTAGCCGCCAACGATTATAACGTTTTACAGTCATTGCAAATATATACAACTGACGTGTACCCTGATTGTGTTTAAGGTGTTGAAACTGATAATACTGTGTGTATTCTGTAAAATGACTAAAACGTCGCACCATGTTAAAGGTAAACAATTTTGCAATGTTCTGCATTATTTATCTTTAAAATTATACTAATTTACCTAGTTGCATGGCCTTAGTTAAATAGGTACATATCGATTCGTACGTAGCAAAATTCCGAGGTTAAAGAAAGCCTACAAAGCCGGTTGGTGGAATCGATTTATCGTAGTTAGTCATTTCTATTTTCGGTTCGCGTTGTTTACGTGTATGAAATAGGCATAGTTTCTTCGTGTATGCCTATTTCATATAAGTAGAAATAGAAGTCGATGACCGTACTAGAAATTTTATATATTTTTATTTACAGGCTCCAGATGTCCACCGCCCGTTACGGATACGGTGCGATTGTATTCGAATAGGTTTTGTCCATATTCAGAGCGAATTCATTTAATTTTGGATGCTAAGGAAATTCCGTAAGTAAATTATTGACTTTATTAAACAGTTTAAGTAAAATATAGAAACTTATCCAACCTTATTTGGCCGCCACCGCCGTCTGCCGAAATAGCTCAGTTGGGAGAGCGTTAGACTGAAGATCTAAAGGTCCCTGGTTCGATCCCTGGTTTCGGCAAACTCTTTTTATTAAATAATAATAATAAGAAGAACATAATTTTTGGGAACACTTTTCTTTAATTTTTTTTCTTATTTGTTAATTGTTTATTTAATATTGAAATGACGCCCAAACAATTATAAAAGCTTATTAAAAATGGCCAGAACTTCATATTATCATTTTATGTTATCAATAAATTAAGAAAATTACAATTAAAAACGTTATTAGGTCCCACCGAGATTTGAACTCGGATCGCTGGATTCAGAGTCCAGAGTGCTAACCATTACACCATGGAACCCAGCTGACCTTGGCCGGTAAATCTGAGAAGTTAAATTTCAAAATTTGATTTTGAATCTGGTGATTGAAAGGGAAGTGTTCTTTCATTGCATCAGCAGCTCAAACTACCGTAAATAACAACATCATTTACGTCAAAAATTCTAAATTATTTACGATTGTATAAAGGAAGGTTCCACCGAGATTTGAACTCGGATCGCTGGATTCAAAGTCCAGAGTGCTAACCATTACACCATGGAACCGCCTGCCTGAGGCCCCTTACAACTATTTAGGAATATAAAGTTATCAAAATGTTCTAAAATTTATTTAACACATCTGAATGTTACACACATCAATTCAAACTTTTACCAAGATTTCTCTAATTTTGTTTAAAACTTTCTAGATATGAGACGGTATACATTAATCTAAACAGTATACCCGATTGGTATTCACAAAAAGTACTTACTGGTAAAGTTCCAGCTATTGAATTTCCCACCGGCGAAGTTATTTACGATAGCACTATAATCGCCCAATATATTGACGTAAAATACCCTGTTAAGGTGCAACTTATTCCGAAGGAAATTACGGAAAAATGCAAGGATTTCATGCTGATTGAATATTTTAACGATGTGATCACTGCCTTGAATACATTTATTCGAGCAATGGGCAGGGACTGCGACGAACATGTAACAATTATCAAGAAAGGTTTGGAAACCTTAGAGAAAGAACTTGAAAATCGTGGGAGTTTCTACGGTGGGAAACAACCGACTCTAGTTGACTACTTCCTCTGGCCGTGGGTGGAGAGGTCAGATTTAATTAAATTATTCCGTACGAGGATGGAGCTTAGAAAGGAGAATTTTCAACATATAGTAAGTACAATTTTTGATGCTGTTAATTTTCTATGTATTTTTGATATACTTTTTTTATAGATGCAATGGCATAAGAATATGATGGCCAATGAAGCTGTAAAGAAAAACTTTTTGGATATTGAGACACATACGAAATTTTTACAGACTTATTGCTCTGGTGTCCCACAATATGACTTATTTTAGGTCTGTTTAAACGTAATTTCATTATGTAAACATTACCTATAACAGTAACTCTGTCATGAATATCAAAGTATCAAATACTAAAAGTTTTCGAAACTTTCTTCAAATTAATGTATGAAATATGCTTAAAACTTCATGCTACTGCCATCTATTGGTAAGTATTTATACAAAATGATATGAATCATAAAAAGTATATGGATAGAGGATACTGGAATGTAATAACAAAAATGAAAATAAAGGTTTTGTTTGGCTAGAGGAAATTTATTATATTCCGATAGACACTACTATTTTCACATTATAGATAAGTCAAAGTATAAAGTAGTGTCACGTAATATACGCTTAAGTATTTTCATTTGTTTAACATTATTCTTACATAATTGAGTTTCTGATAGCTTCTGGCACACATATCTGAAGGCAAAAATATACCTTGCAAGGAATATTTCTCTATTTATTATTTACTTTAAATAATTTCATATAAATATCTGTTTATAAGTAAGATCATTCACTATATATGATCCAAGGTTACTCACACCTTGCGTCTACGTACGTAAATATTTATGTATGTGCAAAATCGCAAACTATGCGATTAACTATGCGTGTGGTGGTGGAGAATTTCTCTCGCGTCTTTGTTTACTACGCTCAAAGTCACCGTGCCTGTTCGTGAAATCTTCCCAAGTGATTCACGCCCGTGCATTCGTGCGTTGATGGCTGCGGCAGGTGCACCGGTTTCACCTCTCTTCGCAGTTGTGCTTCGTTTCGCCTAGAAACGAAATTATTTCGGATCGTCGAAAGCCAGTAATGAAAGTTACATACTCGTGTTCGCCTCGTTCTTCACAATCATGACCCCTTTCCACACAAGCAGCAGGTAAATAACAATCGTCAGTAATGACCCACACGCAAATGACTATAATTTTATTACAGGCGTTTTAGTATGAAGAAAACATGATATAAACCGTCGTGAGTTGTTCTGCAAACAATCAGTAAGATGGATAATATGAATCCAAATAGTGTGAATGCTCTACCAGGCCTCTATCTCAATGGCAATGGATCTATGGAATCGAATCACAGTTTAGGAGAGCCTCGGTTTAAATATGAGTCGGCTAGAGAGCAGGATATAATAAGAGCACATCGAGTGAACTCCGAAATGTTGCCAAAGAGTGGTAAAGTCAACGAGATGTGTCGGCAGTGGTTGGTCCATGAAGACGGTGCTCTCGCTTATCAACTACAGTCACAGGAGATAAATCAACACTTGTCTGGGAATAAAAATCGCAACGCACAGATTCGAGAGGATATGCCATGCGCTGTTGATGAACAAATTCGTGAGCAACAAATGGCCGAGCAGGCAGCTGCAGTGTACCAAAAAATGCTGCAAGAACAAGAGGAGGTTGACAAGCAAGTGGCTCAGCAATTAGCTGATAAAATTGAGAAAGAGGAGAGGATTAAACGACGAGCGTTGGAGCTGCACGATGAAGAGATTGCCAAACGTCTATTGGATAAAGAGCGAATTCGCATCAAACAAGCACAGGCTGTTGTGCAGCAGCCCACACATATGTCACCTCATAAACCACATAGTTCACCAATGCAGGTCCACCATGCGTCACCACATCGTCCTGATGCAAGTAATTACTTTGCTAATTTGCCCAAGAGACAAGCACCTGCTATGCCACTACCAGATGATTACAGCGATCTGTATACTGAACCATACAAAGAAAAGGAACGTGAAAGAGATTTAACTCTAGTCGATGACTTTAATCGGATTGATATTCAGGAAGTTGGCCTACCGATTGATGAGTATGAGGATAAACGCAGACAAGAGGAAAAGGATGCGGCGTTGGCAAGGCAGTTACAGGCGGAGTTAAGTAATTCCGAGGAATCTATATTGGATCGCGATCGGATGTTGGCAATCGAGGCCCAAGATAAGGAGTTGGCGAAATTATTGCAGGAGCGTGAGCGTGCTAAAGCAAAACGCGCAAAAGAGAGAGCCAAACAGAAATCATTGGCGAAGAAACAGCTACAAGCACAACAACAACAGCAATTGGAACAAGAACAACAAATGCATCAGTTGATGCCAGACGATTCTTACTCTAGCCCAATTGATTTACTCCCTCTGCCCCAGCGTACCTCGCATAATCTTCCGCAAACGTACGTTCCGAATGAAGATGATACCAACTATAGTTATCCTGTTGATGTTCTTCTTTCGGGGCGATCGCCACATTCTCAATATGGTCAGCATCAGCATAGTCATCATCAACAGCATAGTTTTAAGAGCATCGATGGTTTGGCGGGAAATGGTTTACCAAATTATGATGCAAGCTCCATTTTCGATCATAACGATGTGCCACCACCTGTTAGACCGACTCAGCTTGATTTGAAGTAAGTTATTCTATTTCTTATTTCGTTTCCATTTGCGTTTAGAAGTGAGAACAAGTATCAACATTAATACGAAAAATTCAATACAGAGAAAATATAAGATAGAAGAAGCACCTGTTATATTAGTGGCCTTGAAACAAAATTGCTTAGTTCAACCCAATTTGTTAGGTGGCGCTAGTAGGAACTCGGCTGTATTCGGTGTTTCCGACCAACGACAAGTTTTGAAATGTTAATAAACAGTTTTGTTTCATTTATTGTTCTGAATGTCATAAAGAAAAACTACATGCCACATGCAAATTGAATCGATCAGCATCTTTCCAAAAATATAAGTTTGCAACTGTAAAGCCGATTATAATTTCATTCTTCCAAGCTACTAAACACTTCAAGCCCTCTCAAAAACAAATTGCATGATAAACATCATATTTCAAATGATTTTAATACCCTCGTTGAAGAAATGTTCCAACATGGGCGAGAAGTAGGGATGTCAAAAAAGTATCGGTATCGATTAGTATCGATACCACGTATCCACACTTATCGTCTTTTATCGATACTTTAATTTTCGAATTAGTCATTTTCGATACTTTTGACATGCACTGAGGCCATCTGTTAATCATAATCACCAACTATGATGGTAATCGTACTCTTCGTCCCCGGTGCTGCGTCGGTTATTTTGAAAATATGGAAATTAAATCATTAAATTCTTTACATCATGCAATAATATACCATCAAATTGACAAATTATAATTCAATACATTTGTAATGAAATCAGTCAATAGTTACTGCTGAAGTATCGATACTTTTAAAATTCCATTTATTCTAAAATGGTTATTAATTATTTCATTACTACAGTCACATAAATACATTACAATATTAGGGAATGGAATTTTCCACTAATTCTTGATATTTATCAAACAAAAAACAAGGACAAATATGATCGCATAACGAAAATTTTTAAATCAACATAGGTAGGCATTTAAAATACTTTAGTGCTTATTTTGATTAGCCAATCAATAAGATAACGACCGTTTTACTTAAGCGACTTTTTAACAACCAATTCGTTGTAGTCA
The DNA here is from genome assembly GCA_027575185.1 of Mimaenictus wilsoni. Classification (NCBI taxonomy): domain Eukaryota; kingdom Metazoa; phylum Arthropoda; class Insecta; order Coleoptera; family Staphylinidae; genus Mimaenictus; species Mimaenictus wilsoni. Next base: position 19,181 of record JAODAC010056690.1, read on the forward strand.
TCGAATTGGTAGAGTAACGTAGATGTGTGAGAATTCTTTTAGTTTTCATTAGTTATTTCAATGACATTTATCAAGAAAAAAACAACCAGAAGAAATATAATCGCATAACGAACTTTTTAAAAACAACAAATCTAGGTGTTTGGTCACGCTAGATTTGCATTCGTTGGCAGCAGGAACTTGAATGTACGACTCACACGGTAATACAAACAAATAACCAACTGTTCTCATCACACTTAACATGAACAAACACGACGACTAAATTAAGCTGCTGAAATCAGCGAATTGTGTGGGAAGACTATATGATCCTTTTCAGATTTAATACGTTTGAATACATTTTGATTGATGAAATGCCGAGAACGAATAAATGAGGAAAAACACAATGCACGAGATAATCTTGAAACATTTGGAAATCAATACCCAAATTATGTTTTTTATAATCCAAAATAATTTATTACACATTCGCAGCAATATTAATTATGAAGAAAGTTATATTCCCTATACTTTCCCATTTTATCAATTCGTCGCAATCAAAGTATTAAAACTTGATAAATTACAAATTTCGATACTTCGAAATCGATTCCTTTATTATTAAATCAGTAATTTTACAATCATCAATTGTATCACTTAAGAATTACAGCGATATTTTTCATACTCAAAATGTAATTCCCAAGTAGTAACATCAGAATCATTGGGCCGATTATGTACTAGAAGATTACTGTAACGAGTAAAAATAATTTGAAAATTCATTAACAGATGGCGTTAATGTGTATTTTCGATACCAATATGTATCGATATTTTTCTTCGATACTTGGGTATCGAAAGTATCGAAGTTTCAAAAGTATCGAAACCAAAAAGTATCGATACTTCGTGAAAAGTTGACATCCCTAGCGAGATTTATATTTGATGCTAATATGTAATATGTTTTAAAATAAAACTGTATCTCAAAACTTGTCTTTAAATTTAAAAACAATATTTAAAAATAATGAAATCAAATAGCAAAAAGTGGCGCCACTCTTATTTTTGATTTACGGCTAGGGTTGAACTAAAATCTGTCGCAAATTTTACTGCAGCACTTGTGTTACTATACATATGTATGATTCAATATCTGAATCTCGTAACAATGGTTTTTAGATGGAGGTAACTAATCCACGCTCACACTATTGTGCTATTATCCGTGTTATTGTCCAAACCGGTTTTGAAGGAACTCAAATTTAGGAATTGCTACATTGATATGATCTTGACGTAAAATGAAAATTATTTTAAATCATTTGGACTAATAATCCACAAAATTATCATTGTAGAAGTTATACCTGTCTATTAATACATTTTTCATTAATACGTTATTTTTTTTATCTTAAAACTAAATGATAAGGAATAATATCAAGTATTTGATTCGAGTTGATGTTTTCAACTATATAGTTCAACTATAGAGGGAATGTCATGATTTTTTGAAAATATCAAGAGTGCTTAAAACTTAATATAATAATTTTAACTATTAAACATTCCGTTTCTAATGAGAGATACGCTTAAACTTTCAAGGACAAATCAATCGCAAGCATGCAAGTTATATTTTATACTAAAAATGTATCAACTTACCCATATTTTGCACAAATTCGCACCGCTTACATAAAAATTATGCATTCTGGCAACTTTTTCTATGTTGGCAACCTTCACAAAAAAAAACAATCTAATACCTGCCTACTCAGCACCTTCAATTAGTTAATTCTATGTTTCTTATTTGTTATATATAATATGTTTGTTTTTTATAGATCACCACTAACACAAAAAATAAACAAGCCACGCTTCCCTGACCCTGTTAATGAACAACCACCATCACCGCAGTCACCACAGTCATTACACTCTCCCGGTGATAACTACAGTTCTCCGTCCAAGCATAGCAATATGCAAAATATCGCCATGGCAATTGATCCTACATATCCACGACGCAGTTCTCGACAATCCCCGCCTAGCTACGACATATCTTCGAGCACCGTCACTACGTCGACATCAAGTAGTAGTCCGGGTATGATGCTGCCTACTCCCGATTTATATGACGATGATGCCAGCCCGGTGCCGCCGTATATGCCGATCCAGGGCCAAAGGCGCACAGCTTCTCTGGAAAAGAAGAAGAAACGCAGCAAAGATGGCTGCAAACAGCAATAACCACATATCGCACAGAAACCTATTCGATTTGCATATTTTTATTCAACTATTCGTCATATTACGTCATTGTATTCAACATAGTCATATTCATATTATATGATGATAAGTATGTTCAGAAGCATTCCTGTCCGTATATTTCTCATTGTTAGGAGACAGTTCTGTTAATCAAAATATGTATCAAATCATTTGGGTTACTTATTTGCTCAGCATTATTTTGAGTATTTTTAATTAGTTTTGATTGGGTATTCAAAATCGGCAACTTTAGACTGATAAATCAAAATTGCCCTACTTATCGGATGATACCAGTAATTTGCGTGAATTTTATAATGGTAGAGGCATTTTTATACAACATTTAACTATCTGTAATGTTTAATATATTTTTATAACTATTCGAAATGTAGATATTATTTTGTTTTTCTGTCTTTATTTCCACCGTTTAGTTCTTTTAGAATATCGTAAGAAAAGTATAAGTTGGTGTCTTCGAAGCGAATTTGGAGGCAATATTGGAATTGCTACATTACGTTACTAGTACAAGAAACTGCATATTACGGACGAATAGAAGTTGAGTGCCATGAGTATCATACTATATTTTTTAGCTCCTGTTGTGCAATGAGCACATATTTCTTTATCGTTCTGATTAAGAAATGTCATACATTGCACACGGATTGACATTGCCTAGCCTAGTGGCGAGTTACTAAGCAACCAATGCAGGAATGTTCCTTAGAATGCTTTTCATCAAATTCATGGCGGCGCGACGGCGACGAAATAAAACTGGTATATGATGGATCAAACAATCGAACGAAACTTGCCAATTTTATACTTTAGTAAAGAGAGACTTGATCTATGTATGAAGCGTTACTGTTTTTTTTTCAGAAGGGATCGTAAACAAAATATTTCTATCGAAATATGTATGTTAATATCATAAGATCGTGTTTCGATTAACGGTAAGTCTTCGTTTCAGGAATTTGCCTAAATTACGGTGAATCGACGTGTCAATTACCATTTTTTCATTTTGTTCAAAATCAGTACACAAAGGACTAACCGCTTCGGAATGAAATTGTAATGAATTTTTAAAAGTAACGAAATTATGTCATCATCCGTGGGGGGAGGCCAATTGACTCAAACGAGGGACAAATTTCTTTACATTTGCCTTCAGCAATCACTAATTGTAAGTATATTGTTTTGTGCGTAATTATTTCTTGTTTAGTGACAATTGCAAATAAACTAATACAAGAACTTAAAACTCTTCCTCGCTTTTCTCAGCAATAATTAGTTTCAATAACATCACATCTTGCAATTACTCATATACGCCCAATTCACATAACTCATTATCGCACTATGTAGGCTATTTGAAAGTCAAAGAAAACCACATACATTCTTTCTGGGTGTTGTGTCATTCTCAATGGTGTTTCCGTTTATTCTTCTGTCGTTATCCCGTAGCTAAGCTCCGCCTGGTATTCTGGATAACTCGATTCTACCTCCCCCTCCAAACACCATCAGTATCAGCACCGACATCTTGAAAGATATAACTATTATCGATATTCCCCTAACCATCCCCCTTGCTAACTCCTTCTATTTCTTGTATTAGCAGCTTCTGGGGCTAATAATGTACCAGTGTGGTAAAAAATTAAAAAAAAAATGTGCGTCCACCGAAGTATTTATAATTCCTCCTTTTGTGAAAAAAGGCAATCCAACTATATTCCACTATTTTCCTCACTTACGCTCAAGACGCCATGACCCCTTTTCAATTTTCCACATTTCTCTCTCGTTTTGGCATTGCCTCAGGCTGGACTGCTGGAAAACTACTTATAGACTTGTACCGTACAACAAACACGAAATTAAAATTGTTTGGGGCGATCTACACTGCACCTCATAAATTGAACAAATTTGCATCAACGAAAAATACTTGTTAACAGGAGAACTGCGAAACTATTGCAATTTCATGTTCAAGTAATTCCGGTGTTTCTACGGATAATAACTATAATCAGCACACTTACCTTGTCAGAATACTCCTTCTACTACGGGTTAGGAGAAGGTTAATTTGATAGGGGCAAATTGTTAGTTCTTTAAAATACAGTTTTCTACTTTTATATTATATATTTTACATTGAATGAAATTTAAACAAAACTTAAATATTGTTCCATTACGTAATGTTAATAATATAAATATTTCATTTCCTTCTTCTCGAACGAATTTCAGCTCATTAACATCATGATTATTTGTTGATCGGTTCATGCAAGTAAAATCAACGCATTCGCATTCGTTCAAAACGCAATTACTACCATAACTTTCAAGTTTTTCTCTTTATACACCCCCAAAACGTCAATTACCATACTCTATACTCCAATACAATCCGCCTTACATTAGTCGTTAACAAATATAATAATATAATCTATGACACATAAATATTCTATATTATTCAACATATTCATAGCGGAACGCTTCAATTAATTTATATTACGCCTCGTTTTGCATCTTTATTATAATTTGTATATTTCAAATGTTTAATTCATGTTATTTATTTATTTGTTATTTTTGGTAGATCGAATAATACGCGCTGCGATCGAAAGCAAACCGCACCGCAATTAATTTAATATAATTAGTTTATTATTATTGTAACATCACATTCATTTCTTTTATTAATTTATCAATAATTATGTATAATTTATGTTTAGATAGCGTTCGTTTGCTGCTTGTTTGGTTGAGTCGTAAGATTTTTCGTAATGTATGCATTTTCATGATTCCAAAAATTTCGTAAACAAAGCAAATTTGTGAAAATAACATAAATTTGAATAGTGTAATTCAAGGATGGGCATAAAGGGTTAAGTGTTGCATGCAATTTGGAGATTATCCTGATCTTGAGATAATTTAGTGATTACGCTTACACGTGTTTACAAGTATTTGGTATGCAGACACCGATCGAGGAAAAATGAGTGTAAATTTATGTACAATGTGTTTAGTATTATAAAGTAGTTTCTGTTCTGAAATATAGTTGATAATCTTAGAAGCGCCATGATGTTTGTAACACATTAATTGTTACGTTAGTTTCTTACATTTTATCTAATTAATTTTAGTGTACAAAGGAGAAAGACATTTCAGAACAGATTAAATTTATTTGATCCAATGTTAAAAGGCTTCATAAAAGAATGGAGAATAAATAAAAATTTTGATTATGAAATCTTTTAATTTGTTAAAATTTACGTTAAATGATTATTCCTAGAATATCTGGATGTATGCATGTTGGTTATGTTAAATTCGATTTTGGGATTAACATTTAGGCAGTGAACGCATTGATAATTTCCAAAGAAATCGATCATTTTAAAACGAAATGAATAAATATGTATTTACAGTTCGGCATGATCCATGCTCTTCGGCTGGTAGTAGACGTCGTGGTACGACTGCCGCGCCCTCGACTGGCGGCTGGGGAATATGTGCTCGTAATACTTCTCGCAGTCGGCCTGCAGCGGCTTGGGGCGCGCTGTGGCATGTGGGACGGCGGCGGTGGCGGCGGCAGAATCATTACGTCTCCCCCCATGATGTCGTCTACTACCCACTCCGCTAGATGGTAGGGAGGTACGAGCGCGTGATTCGCGCGGCGCGTCGATAGCGTTATACTTGTTATAACTACGCGATTTTCGCGCATAGATGCCGCTACTTCCTCGCCTACTGCTGCCGCCACCGCCGCCACCACCTACTGGTCGGCCCACCTCCGCCTCGTCGTCCGACTCGTACGCGTTTGGCGATGGCAGCGTGAGGCGGCGCGCACCTCCGATGCCGGCGTAGACGTTTTCACCGCCCCCACCGATGACACCACCACCACCGCCGCCGCCGCCGATGACGCTACTCCTGCCATTGAATGTCAGTGTGGTCGTCGGCTACATATATATTTACATCTTGTTAGAGTCATTCATTCGGTTGTTAGTTTTGAGTGATTTGATTTTTTTATGTCCATTTTTGGTAAATTCCTCCACCGTAACTATGCACATCACTAGGTTGGGTTAGTCAAAGGTTAATCGCTCTTTCGCTTACATCTAGGCGTGATATATGAGATACAATTACATAAAATGATGAACAAACAACTTTACAAGTAAAAGTCTCTACAACGTGCTCGAAAATTATAAATCAATGAATACAATTTTAAAATTCAACGGTAATATAAAAACTATTCGAACACCTTGTATAAACTTAAATATAATACATACATACACCAAAAAGAGTATCAAAAAACTGGAGGGTGACAATCATAAAAATGGGGTAACAATAGTAAAAATTGCGTACAAAGCTACAAATATTTAAAAAATGGTATACAACATGATAAGACCGAACGAAATATGAAGTAATGTCAGCGACAAACTGACAAACTGATGGGATTCCCTCGTTTCTTTGCCTTTCCTATTTACAACATAGCTAAATGCATGAATGCGAATGAATGAGCGTACGGAGATTGATTGGTTTTGCTATTTTTGTTTTTCTTTTTTTCAAGTCATACAAATATAGAAAATTCGAGTCGTGAATGTGTGTGTGCGATGGCTTTGTTTCCGCGCGCCGCCTCCAGCGGTCGGTTGATAGACAGCGCACAAACCTCGCGGCAATGGTTTAGAATCAAGTGAGATGGTGGTTTGAGAATGTGCTCAAAACGGGAGTCTGTGTGGGAAACAATTCGTGTTCGCATCAGTGTCGATATGTACAGTGTCAACAAGTAATATTCATATACAAAATGAGTATCTGAAAAATTGCAATTATTACCGATTACCAACAAAAATATACCACGTGAAAATTCGTTTAACACAATTGACGCAATAACTAGTCACCACATGGCGCCTCGGTGATGATTTGAGAGCAAATATTATATTTTTGTTGGAATAAATGAATAAATTGCATTTTAGATATAAAATTTGATTCATAGTTGTAAATACCGACATATTTGAATATAATTTGGCACTAGATATTTTAAAAAACTAATGAAAACTGTTTTTACTAATCTTAAACACAATAATTCGGTTAATTTAGGTATAAATCAAATTTTACTAACTGTAAACGCTAGGCAAGCAAATGATCTCAGTGTCCGGTGAAGATTAATTACACAATGTGCATGTGATTAGTGGAGTGCATCGAGTGCAAGTCAAGTCAAGTGAGTGGGTGTTAGGGGATGGTGGTGAGTGAGAGCAAGCATTTTCATGTCAGCAATTCCTCAACAAAAGACAATCACACATAAAACTGGCGAGCAACCGCGTCCCTTCTACCGGGCTCGCCATTCATTAGTAAAACGAAAAATCCACGTGAGAGTCACATAGAGTTATTTACAAATATACAACATCGCTTTCCACAATGATAATATTATAAATTACGATTGAATGTACACAATTAATGAAAATTAAACGACACTCAACTGAGACGCTAAATACTGTTGAATAAAATTTCACTAATCAGTTGATGCACAAATAGTGATTATATCCGTTACTAATTATCATTGGGGTCTTTGGAATCTTTGGAATCAATTAGTCACACTTAGAGTTAATCTCTTTTGGTATCTCGCTATCGTGTTACTCACTTGGTTAAAATAACGTAAAAGTATGGAATACATACACATGACAAACATGATTGGTTACTTTCGATTGGTGCGGCGGTTAACCATCAATAAAACGACGGGCGACAAAACCAAAAAGGTGATCAGATAGTTTGAAGATTGATAGAGTACAAACAAACACAAAACGAAAGTAAAACAAAGAACTAAAACAAAAATCAAAGTTTTCACACAGTTCAAAAACACGTGTCTTTTTAAGTTCCGCATTGCGAACGATTTTCTTCGCCATTTGAACACATAACATAATAGTTTGGTGCATTTTATCGAATCTGAAGGTAGAGAAATCTATAGTTTGGTAGGCTTAGAAAATCGTACGCCGCGAATGCTCGGCAAACAGAACGGGAACGACGGAGGTGCAGTGCTACACTCTAGTTGGTGGCTGGAGCACCATGGCGGCGAGACGTACCTTCATTGCCTCCGGGGATCGGCCGCCGCGTGGCGTCGTCGTGTAGATGGCGTCGGCGGGGATGCCACCGGGACCGGTGGCCGTCTTCTCCAAGTCTAACTTTTCGCTGCAATAATGGCGCATATTTAGACAGAGCATTGCACAGGCAGAACCCAAAACTTTATATTGGCGAGAGATAAAACAAACTTTAAGACTTGCGGGACCGAATGGCGTCCGGTGCGGCCGAGCGGAATTGTTTCCTATCGAAATGTCTGCGTACGCGCCAACAAAAACCAAAAAACAAAACTACTAGGAACGTGTTCTCTTGACCGTCCCTGGAAAATGAAGGTATTTTTATGGTCGGTGAACTTATGGTCCTTTAGCACCGTTGCTCTCGAAAAAAAAACGAGGAAGAAAGGAATTGTTTGGAAACGCTCGAAATTACCATCCGACTGCCGTTTCGCAAGCGTGTTCATGCCCTCCATGCGACCCAAAACCCGAGTAGATAAAAACTTTGCTCGTTTGCTAGTTAACGATATTGCTTTCGCGTTTGTTATTTTTCTAAATTTGGATTTTTTTCTATCAAACTGCAATCGGTACCAAGTTTCCATAAAGGTTTACGTTTTTTATTTTCGTTTACAACCTGGGTTTAGTTTATGTTGACATGAATTGTCTTATCTAACGCGCACACAACGGGAGCCCGAAATAACGTCAAGATGGAGGTTGTCATAAAATAGAGGTTGGTAAACTCTACGGCGATGGAAAGCTCCCCGTAGAGCGGAGCAGGATAGTCATGGAATTGTTTAAAGTTGATTTATGAGCCAAGAAGGACACTTTCGCTTATCGCAATTGGTCTTCCTTGATAAGAGCATAAGTTAGAAAATGCTCTTGCCTTTTTCAACTTGTAGCTTGATCTAAAACTGGCTTGTATGAGTAGAAAACGAGTTGAATATCACATAAAAACGCAGAGAGAGGTCTTTGAAAACATTGAAATCATCGTAAAAAACAATGGGCCCTCTTTACTCGGCTGCCCCCCTAATGCTAATTATAACCAAAAGCAGTTTGAACGCCTCATTAAAACCCAATTAAGTCCCCGGCTAATTGGAGCAACTCCTGTTTGCAGAACCTCCCCCAAGTTGTAATCGCCTTTTTTTACGGTTATTATCCCCGCCATTTAAACGCACAAAACAATCGCAAGAATGGCGGACGAATTAGACGTCAGAATGGCATGCAGGAAACCAGCAACTAAACAATAATTTATCGGCGCAAATCAAGGAAATGCTTGGTTTGTGGGCACGATAATGAATATTGCGTGCCGCGGCGCGGAGCAGCCGCGAGTTGGCACAACGAATGCGGATCAATCATCCGCAATCACAATCGCCGTATCGGAAGTAATAAATACGAGGGAGGGTGGGTACGAATTGCAGGAAGCAATTAGTAAATCATCACATTTTCGAGGGGGTGGCGGGGTTGCACGCTGATTTCCTGCCCACACCGACGCATGATCCGGCTATGCAGGCAGAACTGAAGGAAGATGTACGGGGGCGAAAACGGGTGAACAGGGTTTTGACCTCGGACGCTAAATGCGAGTGGGAAATTTGTCGGCAAGCTTTTATGAAAGATAGACGAGGATGAGGCTGGCAACACCCGTGGTGGAGACGCTCATGAAATGCTTACCTTTCCAGGTCGGACGGCTTGAAGTCGCCTTTTCCTGCGGACATACGGAAGGCAAACATAATTCATGCTTTTAAAGTGGAAGCCGCACAACCACCACGACTACTCACGTGCAAAGCAACATTTTTCGGCTTTGATGGCGTAGATGAACATGCAGACGAGAATGATCATGACTGCCATCGATGCTCCTGCTAGCGAGACTAATGTACTCATCTGGAGTGGTTCTGAAAGAAAGAATGAAGGGAATTATTCCGATTCGTAACGATTCGGTGAATATTTTTTAAAACATGCTCTTTTAAGTATTCCAAAAGCAGCATTTCATTACAATTACAATTACATCAATCGTTTTTCAATCCGCTTTCAATGTGAATCGCTTTTCTTTTGATGCGAATGAATTATTTATGCCCGTGATCGATTTTTCCGATGTTCGAACATCGAAGTGAAGTGAAGTAAAAGCGAACGTGCTTCCCACCTTTGGGTGAGCCGAGAATAGCAAATATCACACTCTCTTTCGTCGGGCAAATTCCACGGGACGTTTTTGGGACTTTCCCAAAGTGCACGATCACTATAAAAATGTACTCCGGAAAGTTTACATGCATGTTCGACACCGAAGACCCGCTTGACGACGTCGATGACAACGGCGTTGGTTGCACGTTCGAAACGCGCGACGAGCACATTGCAGGAATATTCGATTTGATGTTTTCGGACCGAAAAGGGACCGGCTATCAATTCATTTCGTGAGAGAAAAGCACAAGATGACTTGACATCAAACATCAGCACTTTTTGCCTTGCCGGCCGAAAACGCCGCGCCGCCGTGCCGTCTGCTCATCACAATTTTGACGTCGCTTTAGTTTTTCCGCTCCCGAGGACTTTATGAGCCACATCCGTATCAATAAACTCGGCGCACTCAAAACGCAGAGAAGACACAGCTAGAAAGAATGGAAATATGCCGATTTTCCTCCATGGAAAGCAAGAAAAACGCGTACGAAAACCGAAGAAAAATGGATGATGAACATCGACGACGAGTAGTTTTGCTGATAAAGGGATTTTCGCTAACATTCCAAGTTTTGTTCAACTTTGCCTCCATTGAAGCAAAAACGAGCGGACCCCCCTCGCAATTGCATAAAAGTTGAAAAACTTTTCAGAAATATAAAATTGTTTGTCTTGCTGGAATTTTTGAAATTTATCACTGCTGAAAACGTCCGTGAACGTCGCCATCCGCAAATTGCTGTTTTTACTGTCAGAGTGCGCACGGCGGAAGGAGGAAAAACTTATGCGCATAACTTATCGAAATCCCCTCGAGCGGTTTCGCTGCAAATGTTTTCCCAGGATGCGGGCGAGCGCAACAGTAACAGCATAGGCGACAACAACAATCATCTTGTTATTGCATTACCCAGAAGAATATTCAGACAGACGTTTTTCCCACGCTCGAAGGAAAAAAAGGCGCGCGAAATAAATCTTTTCGGCACAAACGGAAACAACTCAAATCAACTCACCATTTACATAAAGTTTGACGGCATGCCGATCCGTGCCTCGATCATTCTCAACAGCCAAATAATACGCCCTCGAATCGGTTGCCTCGGCGTCGCGGATTTTCAGCGTTGCGAGGTAACAATCCTCGCGCTCCTCCTGTACCACTTCGTCGACGCTGTATCGACCTGAAGAAGACCGAAATTAATTCAAAGTACTTTGCAAAAGTCGCCGACGGCTTTCGTCTGTTTTCGCTGCCCCTTCCTGCTTCCTGCAACCACATGAAAAACTCGGCGTATACAAGAAGTAAACAAAGTGAAACGCTTTAAATAAAGCAAATTATTGTTTGGTAGACCCGGTGGACGTTAAATGTGGATATTATTACGTCGTTGGTGGTCGAGTAAATGTATCCATTACCGGTTGGCAGACATAACCTTCACGCAAGTCGCCCATTGCGTTGAGGTTATGTCGGCGCGTAAAGCCACAGGAAGAAGGAAATGCGCAAAGAATGCTCTGCACAGCATGCGACGACCGCATGAAACTTTTTAATGAGTTTTTTCTTATTTGTTTGCACATTACTCGCGCCGAGCTAATGCGTTTTCAGCTACCATTTTTTACCCATATATTTATAACACGTCGACATGTTTAACCTAATTTCACGGGCGGCACAAGGGGACAAAAATAGGTTAATGAATCAAAGTTTTCAATTTCCTCTCACCCATTTCGGATCCGGCTTCTAGACGGAGGGATCCCCACTCCCAGGCGACAACTCGCGGTCGAGGATCCGCACACACGACAAGTGACATTTCGACGTCTTCACCCTTCTCGACAAAGGTTTCCGGGGTGGCTGAGTGCCTCAAGACTTGTGGAGCACCTAAATAGATACGATTTATAAATATAGAATCTACTTCCATTTTTGGGCATGGGTAATGTGTTTCCAACTCTTACCAACAACTTGTAGAGCGATTGCCTCACTCTGAATGGTTCTCTCCGTGCCACTGATGATGTTCGTGACTTTGCAGACATATTCCCCTTGGTAATCATATGTAACATTCGATATGTGGAGCTTGGATTCTCGTCCTCGCTCCAGGATTCGATTTGAGGGTGAAGGGACACGTTGAAGCCATTGGTAGGTGGGTTGGGGGTTGCCCTCAGCGATGCACTCGAACGTGGTGGACGTGAAGAGAATCGCCGTGGTGAGACGATCCGGACCAACGGAGAGAATCTTTGGTGGATCTAACCCACAGGTAAAAAATAAAACACGGATTAAACAATGCAATTAGCTTAATCTGTATTTATATCCCTAGGAGTACATCGCCCAGTTAAGTAATTACAAGACCGGAAAAGGTAACGCTATTCCCTTCCGGTGTGCAAAGGGTTAGGCGACCATGGCAGCTGTATCATGAACTCGAGAGAGTGTTTAATGCGGTGTGCAAGAGTAATGCGTGTGGTATTGAATTTGTGTGCGGGATCGCGCAATTTGTCTGGCGGTCCACTCGCGCAAGGCTGTGATATTTCAGCCGGTGGCACGAAGACCTGAGAAACTGCCACCCCCCAATACCACCTTTATTTGAGGGGTCATTCCGCGGTTGGCTTAATCTACAAGGTGGTATTTTGATCGTTTCCACTCTCATACACGCACACACACCCTTTCAAAACCACTTAATTTCTCCAGTCTATTAACAGAACGTAATTTCCTCCGCTTTTCTATTTCTTTACCTTTTATACAACCCGTTAATAGAAGTGGGGAGAGATGACAGAGATTCACAAATTTTTCCCAACTTAAGTGCCGATTTTAGTTGGTAGACCCAGTTTTACTGCCAATAGCCCGCACCGGTTGAAAGAAATAATCAAACTTTAATACTTGTCCCCTGTTTGAGTCCTGAAATCAGTCCGGAAAGGAACCCCGCTGGTTTGGGGACGACTTTTCGGTGACACGTGGGCGTTAGGGTGATTTTATACAAATTGTGCGCGCAAAATTTGCATACACGAATGAATTTCACGTCACGCTCGTTCCGACGAGCTGATGCATCAAATTATTCTTAATTGAAATCTCAGACCTTTTACGACTTAATATTCGCGAGGCAAAATTGTCTTTTTATAACCTTTTTCGTCGAAGAGGTCTCCGGAGGTGCCTAAAATGTGGAATACTGATGAGATTACTAACAATTTCACATTGAATCTCGTTTTAAAACTTCAATTATAGGTATTTACAATAAGATTTTAAAAATTATTTCCATAATGTGAATAATAGTACAATTATTTAGAAATATATTGTTCGACATTTAAATTCTGTAAGAATTTATAAATATATCAACAAATACGTTTGAAAATAGGTTATTTTGTATGAATATAAACGAAATGAATATGATGTCATCTTAAGAAAGTTTATTTTGGAGCCAAAATTTACCTGATATATAAATTTCTGATAGATAAAAATCATTTTACGGTATTTAACATATCGTTTCCTGTCGTTTGCAATAATTGTTGCCCCCCTATATTAATACTAAAGATCATAATGATGCAACCTTCACTTTGGTAGCTTTAAATTGCATATTACTTCATAGATCAATTCAAAAATCATATATGCTTCTCATAAAACTCAATAAAATGACTTATGACGGGCAAAACCACAGATTTTAGCCAATGTGTAACGATACTTTTTGTTATATTATGATATGTATCATTCAGTATATTGTGAAAGTATTGCTATCGAATAAGTCACAATTGCAAGTTGAAATTATCTGCTTAGTAACCACTTACTGGTTACTAAGAAGGTATATACATTTGAACGCATTTTTTCAAACTCCTTTCAAAGGATAATGTCTGGATAGTGCGTCGTCTGGCTTTAACAGGTATCGTGTTTGAGCAATTATTTTATAAAAAGAAAAAGAAATGCCCGTGCCGAGGAAGGCGGGAGGGGCACTTTGTTGAAAAGCGGGACTGTCCCATCAATCTTGAAATTGAAAATCTTAAAATTGAAATCTTAAAAGTATTATTGTCAGAAAATAATTAGCAATTCTTGGATTTATATCATATTAAAACCTCGAAATATAAGTACTTCGATATATTTATATATCTATAAAAAATGGCAATTTAGTGTGAAGTTTGAATTACATATTTGAGAGCAAGTACTTAGCAATAATTTTTCCTAGCTCATTCACACAACTACGATTATACATTCTTATTTGAACTGCTAGCTAGTATTGACATATCAAAGAAGAACATGTAATCATTTAGCACAATTCCAAAATTATTGCAGTCAGCAATAGTCATCGCGGCAAGGAAGATTAATTCGAAGTACCAGGGCGGGTTCCCGTGGTCTCCGTGGCGGAGTTGGTAGCGCGTTGGGCCGGTATCCCAAAGGTCAAGGTCCGAACCCGGTCGAGGGCTTCAAATTTTCTATTTCCGTGTTAAATTTCAATTTCAATTAATTAATTTCTTTGTAAATTCATTAATTGTGGCTAAATGATTACACGTTCTTCTTTGATATGTCATAGCCTGGGGTCGTTCAAATAAGACTGTATGATAGTACAATGAATAGTAGTAATAGTAGTAATATATAATAGTAGAATAGTAGAATAGTAGTAATGAACTAGGAAAAATTATTGCTAAGTACTTTTTCTTAAAATGTAATAACCTTTAAAAATGGGTTGGAATAATAAATTATGATCTTGAAAAACTTATTCTTCAAATTGAATCTCACTATAAAAATATTTCTAAGAAAAACTAAAAATTACTTTAAAATTACCCTTTTAAAACTGTTAATAATCTTGTAAAAATCTGCAACAATCTTCCCTAAAATAAAAATAAAACCAAAAGGTCTTGAAAAAATTGCCAACATTAATATGACAACATGGAAAAGCGTTTAAAATGTAAAATCACGCACATTCGCAATGATTATAAAACTGAATTTGCATCCGAGACAAGTATTGCTAAAAATACGCCTTCAGTATGTAGCAGATCGCTGAAGAACGCACCGGGGAAATCGAATTAACCCGATTTCTACACTTCGCTGGCCATTTTACGTTTATTCCGAGCATCGAAATACACTCGAAGAGTTTTCCGGCGCGACTTTTTTCACTTCCCCTGGTGTCTCGGTGCCGGCTGCACGAACGCGAAAACTCTCCAGCGGGTCGTTGGAGATAATAGGATGGCTTCGTCACACGCATCTACGAGTTGTGTACCTCTGCGCGAATGTTTATTTCTAAACTCGTTAACGTCCTGTTCTCCCGGAGAATCGCGTAAACGAGGCAGGACAACAACGCAATACAAAATAAGCGCGCTTTTTTGTGCCCAGCTTGGGCGTAAAAGTCAAACTGCCATCGCCAATGCTCTCGGAATAAGTAACTCGTAAGTAAATTACGTCTGGACGCCGTGCACTTTAAATTTTAATCTCATTTATTTGTCGAAATGAGAAGGTGCATTACCATAATTTATTTGCGCTCGTCGGAATCGTTTTCACCGCCATCGTTCTTCCTCTACGGCCGTTCAGAATATGAGGACATAGCGAGCTTGGAAGACCGTAGGCAGCCACTCGAACGTCGTAGATCTTGAGCATGACTCAAGATGGCGGCAGAGGGCGTCGTTTTATGCAAGTATTCTTTATTTGGGCCGCGTAGGGTCGTGCCGAACGTAGCCGTGCATACATTTGTTTTAATTGCCTCATTTGCATACACTTTTCATAAAGTAAACGCAAATATTTTATTACCGCCACCGCGTGCGGCGCTCTCACGTTTCGTGCATATCAACGCCACCTAGCGGGTTACCCATGATGCTGGCAGACAAGGGGTGGCTCCTTGTCGGAGGACGAGCAAAGGAATTAAAATACCATCGCCAGGTGAAATACGCGGCACTCAAAACTCGATATAAGCTCGACGAAAAAGTTTAAAGCCGGTAGAAATTAATTTCAACAAAGTTTTCCTGATTTTTATTCAACGCACTCTTGAATTTCATTATGGCAAAGAATAACCGATCTGATACTTTCTTCAAAATGGTCTGAATACAAGAATTCTTTCACTTAAGATATTTTACAGCGCGTTTTCCAGGAAGGAAGCAAATAATCAACGTTTGCCCCATGTCCTAGATTTGCAAATGGGGAAAGTGTCACAAATCTTGGCTAAATTGTATTTACATAACCCAAAGATTTCAGAAATAAGATTCTATATTTATGTTAACGATTAGTACTTACATTTGACATCGACATGCACACGTACGGGTTGTGATTCCCCGGCTTTGTTCCGAGCCTGACAGGTATACAATCCAGCGTGTTGTCGCACAGCAGGACTAAACTGTAGTAGCTCCTGCAGGCTAGCTGGTTGTGCTTGTCCTTCACGTTTCCAGACGACAGCTGCCTTCGGATTGGCGCTTACCATACACCGAATTGCCACAGAGTCCTTCAACTCCTCAATGTCGGTCGTTGGTATTCCTAGAAGTCTTGTCTCAGGCAAAACTGTAAAGGAAAGGTCATCCCAACATTAAACCTTATTAAATCACCATTAAACATGCAAATACCAAGTTGTGTTTTCCACATATGTATGTATGAGTTTTTAATTGTTTTCCCCACACGTAACACGCGCGATAATCCAAAATAAACTCGTTTTTGAGTTGACACGACACCTCCAATTTTAGTACCAACTCCACGAAGCAATTTCGCCCGCGGCCACCGTGTGCAAACAGAAAAAAATAACGAAAAATACGCTCCGAAATTCCCGGCTGAAATATGGAAACGCGTTGCGGGCAATTAAATAGCTTCATCAATATTGCATGCCACTCGTCGGCGATCGACAAATTGTTGGAATGGTTACCCAAACCCCGCGGGGGACGAACACACACTCGCAGTGATAGTAATCGATTTTGGGTCACCTCCGCACAAAAAAGTTATTACGCAAACAAATAGGATTCGCGTATTTATGCACGGGTAGTTTTTCGAATTGGTTACGAAAAATCTCCATTTTTATAACGATCTACAACCGGCAATCAAAAAAGTCATGAGGCTACCAATTAAAATCAAGCCACATAATTGGAATTCTCATTTTCGAGTGACGGTTTACGGGATAATGCGCTAATGCATGTCGAGGGCCAAAGCGCTATAGCATGTCCCATGTCCGGCACGTGCACACACGTAAAGGATTTATGGTACTGGACAAATCCCTCTCAATATTCGATTATTCAATCAGACTGTATGCATGTAATCCATGCAATGGTAATTTAGTTGCGTTTGGTATTCCACGTGGAATTGTGTCCCAATATCCGATAGTGAAATATGAATAACTAGGCGATCGTTATCGAAATGCAACTCATTTTTATGCACAATTTACTGGTAAACTGAATAAAGTCAGTCTTTGGGGATATGTAAAGTGATAATTTATATGTACTTACACATTACGTCGAGCCGAACCTCGATACTACTGGATTTCGTTGAATAAGATTCGTGCACGGCGACACAGCGTAAAGTTTTGCCGTGATTCTCTTTGGAGATGGTCAATTCGAGGATTGATATTGCCAACCACGTGCGAGGATTATCCGCTTCCGTTGAGTTCGATTGCCGACGAGTTGGGGTTATTTCGTTTTGGTCTGAAATGAGAACAGGAGGAATTAGACTTGACGGTAGTAATTTGATTATTCCATAAATATTTCCGCTCACGATCTCTACAAAAAAGAAATAAAATTAGAAAAATTAGAGCGAGACTTCACAATGATACTTTCATTAGCTTATGTTAGATTATAATATATGATTTAACGATAAAATAAATTCGATTAATAAATATAAGATATGAAATGTAAGATAGATTTGGATTGAGGTTAAATTAGTTCAAAATTAGCGAATTTGGTATATGTGGGTTTTGCTAAGTGTATTTTAGCTAAACATCTGATTATTCTATAAATATTTTTAGTCATGAAGTTAATAATGGAATAGAAAAATTAAAATTATAATAATAATAATAGATATATTTTACTGCCTATCGGCCATATCGGTCTTTCCGAAATGTTTACATATTTATATTTTGTGTTTACAATGTTCTTTTTGTTATTGGTGTTGATGTTGTGTGATGACAGTATGGAGTTGAAGTTGAACAGTGTGTGCATTGTATGATGTAGTTTGTAAAGTGCACGTGCTGAGTGTATGAATTAATTATGCCATCTACAAATAAATAGTTCATTTAATTAGGTTTGGTGAGATTTTTGGTTACTTGAATTCATAGAGCATCGATTAGTATCGTTAGAAGAATTAATTTTGCTCCACATCCACCGAAAATCGAACTCGGGACTTTGTGGTCAGAAGTCATCGACATCATCTCAAATCTGTTCATTCCAAAATTCCATTCCAAAATGGTCCTATCAATTTCCTAGCATCGACTACTGTTCTCTATTTAATATCTTTTCAATATAATTAGTCTTATTATAAATGCATTACCGTTGAAAATAAGCAGAGAAAAAGTTTTAAATAATGTTTTAGCAAAATTTGATTGTAATCTCCATCGATTGTCTTATCCCGCGTGATTGTGGCCGGCAGCCATTGATCATACAAATAATTGTGAGCCATCGAGCAGAACAAAAAATATAGTTGTTCAACAAAAATTCTGAAAGGATTTTCGTGATTGGAAGTGAATTTCTTTTTTACACTTTGTTGAATATATTGGTTCATATTATAGGAAATTGGAGATTCAAATTTTCACCATACATAGCTCAGTCAAAATTAACGAATATTCAGAAGAGGTATTTAATGAATGTTTGCGCTCACGCGTCTTAACGAAATTAATATCCCGCGCGTTGTAAGTTCTCGGAGCTTTGGTTAGAGGCTTTTCTGACTTAACGCGCACAGTAAGACCCACACGCAGACAATACTCGGCAACAACACACAGATAATACAACACGAGATATATAGAGAGAATTGTGTAAAGAATGCGACTTGTTCGAATGCTGTGTAACAAAGTGATTTTATTTTAAGTAATCTACGAAGCACACAACATTCGAGCTTTGATGGAGAGAGGTAGCCACCCTGGCGCATGCGCAGCTTAAGCAACACTGCCAACATAAAATATATTTGGTGTTCTAAATTCCCCAACAGCGCCGGTGCGGTGGCGCGAACAATGACAAATCGATTGGTATTTGTTTTATGAAAATACAATTGATATATTACATTTTATATCAATTTTGATATGAAAAATTGTACATTGGCATTGACATAACGATACGCTCCAATTCTATATCCACAACTTTCTTTTTTTCCGACATTTCAGAAGGTCCAGATGATCGGGCGAAGACCATGGTACTTCGGAGACAAGAACATGTCCCGGATGGAGAGAGTGATTCTGGCAAGGGCAAGATATGGGTCGGAGGAGAGAGGGCGAAAGGGATAGATGGGGCCCGAGTACACCCGGTGTGTGTTATGTGGGAAGGATTGGATACCTGGGAACACCTGGCAGGGGAATGTGATGAGGTGAAGGTGGAATGGGCTTTGAAGGAGGGCAGGGAAGGAAAACGAGTAGAGGTGTGGTTGGAAGAGACAGGGAAGGAGTTGGCGTCAATCACCACATTGGTAAATGTAAGAAGGAGGAGGAGAGCGATATGAGAAGTGACTCGTGGGGCTCAAATTGGGTTTTTGTTATTATTTGTATATGTATTTAAATGTTTATTATTTTTCTTCTTATTGTATTATCATTTAATTTAAGAATTATCATTTAATGTTGAAATGCCAATAAAGGTTCCATATATACAACATTCTTTTTTAAGTTATATACATGTCATTCAAATCAGTCAATTGAGTAAATTTAATATAGTTTGATGTGTCATATTTCATATTTGTATTTCCTTAAAAAACGAGTATTAAAATGTTTAAATGTATTTTAAGGGAGTTGTTCCAAACTATTTGTGGAGGCCAATTATTACACATCTTAAATATGTGATGTAATTTTAAAAGTTAATCTTATAAAATGTTTATGAAGATAATCTGCGGATCTGCGATCAATTGGAAGCGTGTTGGGCTGGTAATCCAAAGGTCGCCAGTTCTAACCCGGTCGGGGACTTCACATTTTCTCTTTCCGTGTTAAATTTCAATTTCAATTAATGAATTTATTTGGAAATTAATTAATTGTGCTAAATGATAACATGTTCTCCTTGGATATATCAATGCCAGCTAGTCTGGGGTCGTTCAAACAAGACTGTATGATAGTAGTTGTGGGCTAGGAAAAATAATCGCAAAAGTACTTGCTCAAATTTGTAACTTCAAAATTGTATTTTTTCCTGAGAATTTTGAACTTTCGAAAAATATTACGGAGGATTAAAAAATCCCAAAGCTATCATGTAATATGTTGGAACGTAACCTTTGATTAAAACTTCTTTCACCACGTCAGCACGTATAACCGCCGCCGCTCATTATGATGTTTTTAAAATACGACCATACTTTTACAGCCAAGTTTTACAACAAGTACCGCCGCCATACGGCACGGCAGCCGAACTCCGGAGTTATAAATTTCGCATAACGCTGTACTTTATAAGTTGTAAAATAATAAAATTCAGCCTCCTCATGAGAATCCGGAAACTTGCGCCACTCCCGGAGCGCCACTTGCCGGCGCGAAATAAAGCCAAGAAAGACAGGAAGCACGTTGGCCGCCTTCGGTGAACAATTCTACGACAACGCGTCTTCTTTTCGGTTGTTTTTCTCGGCGCTTATTTTGGGGGGGCATGTGCAAAGTTTCATCCTAAATTTCGCCAACATTTTCGGTCTTACACGAAATAACTCTTACTAGTTTCACGCTTATTCAATTTTAAATTAGAATTAGATGGCTATTGTTTCTAGAGGATGCAACCTGAATAAATCACGCGTGGAAATCTGAACAAGAGGTATCTGAACTATAGAGAGAACTATAGAGATGCTAATATCTTATATCTCCCTATATTCGAAAAATCTTTTAAAGGACGCTATACTTTGAAACTAAAATATAGTCACGATAAAAATTGCAGGAATTAGGAGGAGGCTGTAAACACTTTATTGTTTCTTTTCATAGATTTTTAGAGGTTCTTTTCGAAGGACGCGTTTAATCTTATAATATTATTCATGGAAAGTTGGAAAACTGGATGAAGGTGTCACATCGGTGCGCACGTGAATATTTCAGCGAAGAGTCCGCCGAGGACTGGACCTGTCGTCGTGAATTTATCTCAAAAAGACGTCGTTTCGGCTGCCGCTAACAGAATTTAATTCCAATGGGATTAAAAACAACACCGCCAAGGTACAAAGCCGTTGGGAAAACTATGAACTCTTAATAATATGGCAGATTAGTTATTAACTATTGAAAAATAGGTGAATTTTAAATTATAATTAAATACCGATAGCTTCTTTAATATCTATTTGTTGCTAAGGCAAGTATTATTGCATGCATTTATTGAATTGGTGTATATTTGATTGGGAATTAAACAAATATTGGACAACATCGAAAGCGGAAATATCTGATAATATACCTTTATTTTTAAATCTTAATCCTTAGCTCTCCACGTATCGTATCTTAAAATACAGGTATGTACTGCTCATTCCGGTATATCATTGGGGCCTAGGTTAGCTACAATTAGTTAGTAGGCTGCATAGCGTATCCGGTTTCTGATGTCACTATATTTTGACAGTATTCCAGTGGTATGTCCCTATTTTTTCGCAATGTGAATATTTTTCATGTTGTATCTAATTTCTACAGTTTTAAATATCTTTAGACATAGAAATGTATTTCTTCTAGGTCTCTTATTTTCACACTTGCCATACTTTTCTTCTTCTTGTTCCTACCTGCTTAGCCTTCGTAGAAAGCCCAAGACTTTGTCACAGCTTTCGCTTTCATTCCTATTCACTCTTTCCTACTCTTATTTCATCACCACCCTTATGCCTCCCCACTTTTCTGTATTTCGTAGAGCTGGCTTGAGGAGTTGGATAAATTTCGACTCATTCTGTCTCCAATAATAAGTAAGTTCACATCCATTTTTCTCTACCGATATCTCGGGCATGTAATCGTGATTTAGCTACCATAACGTGTAACTGTGACTCCATTTTGAACTACATAACTTTCATTTGTGAATAAGGAACTTTGTAATTTGGAATACGTTTTAATTGGTGAGCATCATCGAACCCGCGTACCACGATTCCACAATTTATTTTAATTCTTTTCAATAGTATTGTTTTCTTCAAGGACGCGTCAACAATTAATATTAGTAGTAGTATAATAGATAAACTATATCAAACATGTATACCAGGACACAAACTAGCATATTCAAGAGCCCATTATGTCAATAAACATCGCAATAGACATGCATGGAATCAATCCATATCTCTAAAAAACAGAAAAGCCAGATGAGATACCTAATAAGCTCCTAAAATATAGCGATGAATAGCCACATAAATTCAAAACTGATTAATAAAATCCTTAAACATCAGAAAATTCCTGGTGAATAGATATTGAGCATACTGATTATGATGTTCAAATTCCTAAAATTTCTGATTCGAATATCAGATGAACAACAGGGCTTCAGAAAAGGTGGATCCTGCAATGAGCAATATTCGTAATAAGACAAGCCAAGGAAAAGGTTATGTAATGGAACAAACCTGTGTTTTTATGCTTCGTGGACCCAAAAAAGGCGTTTGACAGAATACAACAATCAGACATAATTAACATACTTCGGGAAAAGGGATATAATAAATACGTTCAGAGATATCTCTGAACGTATTTACAAGCCAAGAGAAACAGTAAAGGTAGAACAGGAGTAAGACAACGTTATTTCTCATCATGGAACAAATAATCAGCAGAGTCCGAAGCGCAGATGATGCAAAACCGATAGCGAAGATAACCTTCAACGAATGAAACGCTCAATATGGAGATAGCAACAAATAAGACAGAAATGAAAATACTGAGAAACATAGAGAGAAACACTCTTCTAGACCGGATAAAGAATGAAGACATCCGAAGAGCTCGCAACAGCATAGAAGACATTGTGCAATGGTGCAAGAACCGAAAGCTCGAAATGAACGACCAGATAGGGCGGATGGCGAAACAAAAATAGTCCGAATAGCCAGAGATTAATCGCCACATAGAAGCAGATCCCTTGGAAGATCTTGTAAGAGATGGAGTGACTACTTAAACCCTGAATGAAGTCCGTACAGGAAAAATGCCTAAACAAGAAGCAGAAGAAGAGGAATTAGTATAAGATTCCATTTCAATGACAATGGTTAATAATCAAATAAATCACAATTCAATTGTTAATTTTTAGTTGAAGGACTTGATCGTCGATGGTTGGTAAATATTTTTTAAATAAAATATACAAATCAATTTTATTAGCATGAAATATAATTATAGGATGCATAATAACAAACTATCATGCTACTCGGCAAGCGTATAGTATATTGCTGGCAGCCTGGGCTTAATTAAAAAATATTTCATTATCGAAATCAACGACGATATTTCCACGGAATGAAAACAAAATATGACATTGTAATTTCCTTGAATTCTTGCGCTAATATCAAATAGTAAATATGCAGTTCGAGGGAGAACATATTTGTGACTTTAATATTTAATAAGCGACCTTTTTGCTTTTATCTGGAGACAATCTAACTTAACAAATTGTAATATTTCATTAATATTCCCGGGATGCCCGAAAGTCACTCCCACTGGGCTGCGTTTGACAACGCTGTGGAAGCCAAGACAATATCACCACGGGAAGATGCGACGCAGCGTCCAGACGCCAGACTTCCCCACCCTCACTCCACAACTACCACCCTCTCATCGCACTGTCGTCGCATTCCATTCCTGATGATCATAAATCATTTTATTCATGCGTTTTGTATTCGCACTTCTGTCTTTCTATCTGTACGTCCGCCCCGCGTGCGTTGGCTAACAATGCTCAAGTTAGGTTAACTTTTGGCTAGGTTACCATTTCGGTTCGAGACAATGGTTGGATACATATTTGCTCGAGGGCACGTCGGCGCAGCGGAATTTGCTATCGCTCCTAGCCGTTTGAATGGTGTCATTGCCACAATTGCATCAGTCGATGCTGCAAAATCTGCGGCGGAGTATGAGCGGTGTGGGATGAGACAGGAATAAGACGGGGTTGAAACTCAAATAGACCTTAGACGAGACCTTAGATGAGAAGAAGGTAACAGACAGCAGATAGACGGGCTGGTTGCAATTTTCTGTTATTAAATACTTGCGCTGAATGCAACGCGATACAAGCATTGGAATTGATGGCGCTTATTTGAAGAGACAAAGATACATACGAACGGGTTATCCACCCCTACATAGTATCAATAAATAATATAAACTATTGAATAATCAAGACACTATACAAACGCGAAATAACTTCTTGCAAAATGTCTATATTATTATGGTATTAACGCCATTTCATTAACTAAGAAATTTATTTTCAACTGTTAGTCATTGTTCAGCTTTTCATCTTTTTTTTTGTAAAAAGAGCTTGCAGTTTTGCTGAATATTCGCTGTATTTATGTGTTTTGTCTCGTTCTTTGGCAGAGCATGTTGGGAGTAAATAAACTGCATTGTTGGAATGCACAAACAATGTTCGCTATGAATAAAATATGTATGCCAACACCGGCAACAATGCCAAATTCCATTTTCGTAAAATTTGCAGCGCGAAAAGCAGGACGTAATGTAACGCTATGTTACATTACGACGCGGAAAGGAAACTATTTAACGCGGCGTCTTTTTGCATGTTTAACACACTGGAAAATCCATTCAACCAATCACGATCTATGTTTATGTAGTTTTTATCAACTTTACGCATTTTTCTTTCACAGTAAAATTGATATTTTTTATATAAGAACCGACAAAAGATGCTCGAACAGGTTAATTTAATGCCTAAATAAGTGCGATAAGTTCGTCCACAGCTACCATAAAAATATGCTCGAACTCGAAATCAGAAGTACCAAAAAATGTTCGATCTGATCTTGTGAGTCCCTCAACAGCTACAGCAAAAAGTAAAGGGCTCTCAGAAATGCTCTCAGAGGCTCTCAATGTCTGAACTTCTTAGAAAATTACTAAATACATGTGTTATGGTGATATTACCTTGTCTCTCTGTCAAGACTATGAAAGAGAGGAAGGCGCTGCTATAAAAAGTTTGGAAACTCTGAGCTTACCAACAAAACATTGCAAAAGTAAGTGAAGTACATACCTAGGAACCATTTCAATATCGGAGGTGGGTTACCATAATGTGATTTACACTTTATCACACCAACCTCACCATGAAGAGCTGTCAAATTGTGCCCGGGAAGCACCTGCGTGTTGTTGTACTCTATGCGTGGTCGTTGCGGAGGTACTGTAACAAAAACGATTAATTAATCGTAATTCGATTACGCCCTTAAAACGTAATATATTTGCGCCTGAATGCTGGCTACTTGATGAAGATAAATGCGAGACAAAATATGCGTAACAAGTCCAAGTGCTTCATTAATTAAACGAATTACAAACGCAAAAACTAATTAGTTTCCACGCGGGTGCGTGCGCGGAGGGATGCAATTCATTGGCGTAATCCTTAAAACAAGATGACTTGTTTGCGACGTGCGAATCGCATTTCGTCGGCGCCGAGTTTAAGACCGAGGAGATTTCGGTTGCGCGCCAAGAAGATTAACTGCAGAAGCTAATTTCCTCCGGCTTTATGTTATTTGTCTGCAGTTTCAACGTCTTAATCAAAACGAGAAGAATGAATGTTGCTTCAATCCGACGTCAATAGCGCCATCTACAGATGCATTCATAGTACATCCTAATGACGTCGGTGCATGTTCGCTTGCCTATATTAAATCTAAAGTAATCCAAGGTATGAAGGAAGCACTTTTTAAGTGCTTTCAAAACCACGAACGTTGTTTTATTGTCTACAGTCTTCACAGTGTTTTACTCGAAACAAATACGCGTTATAAAGACGGCGTTGTTCCAACGAGTAAGCGCACCGCCTTCGTTTGAGTTTTAATTAAAATTAGACACAATGTGCGCCTCCCCCAGCGCGCGCTTGCAAAGTAATAAAATTATAACACCGTGGAATAATTTCGTTAATTAGGAAAGTTTCGATGTTATTATAAATAGTCTGACTTCTTGCCGGTCTTACTCAGGTCGATTTGGTAACAATGTGCAGTACAATGTGAAGCAGCCGGCGCTTCAAGAAGACGTAGAACACAACAAACGGTGGGCAACAATTTCCTTGGCGACGCCGGCGCTGCGCCGTCGACATTTTCGTGAAAATTGAAATTAGAAAATTCGATATTTTAAGGAGGCGCGTTTTGTTTGGCTTTTCACCGGGCGAAAGTTGTACGCAATTACGCGCATATTCAATCATTTTCTGAAAGGTGCCAGCAGGAAAACACGCAGCTCGAGAGTCGGATGGATGTAGGATCCGAGCTACATGAAAATATCATGAAATATTAATCTACCCCGAGTCGAACGCGGCTTATTAAGGTCACACGATGAAGATGTATTCATCATTCACTTCGAACATATTGAACACATGAGGTTAGAAGTTGCTACAAGTCGACTTGTCAACGCTGTTATGTAATTAATCATCCAGTCATCGTTTGCTCCTTCGAAACGACGGCATTTCTTAGAAATATGTATTTACGAGGGCGGTCCCCGAAGTACCCTATAGAAATGCGTAGATGGCGTTTGATCGGTACTAAATTAATATGATCAGTAGGCTTACATGTGGAGTGCGTGGCGTAGTGGTTACGCACCAGCGTGGTAACGCAGAGGTTCCGGGTTCGATTCCCTACCCTATTCACACTTCGATTCACACTTTCCCAGGTCTTGAATAAGGTGGAGGGTTGGGCGATGGGCCTGCAACTCATCCCCGTAAAAACAAACATGTGCTAATCCACGTACGGATTAGTGAGACCCGATCAGGCGGGGTGAAAGCTAACGTGTTCGGAAGGCGTTAAAAACGATATACAACCGAAAAACAGAACAGCTGACGCCAAATGAAGTGACTAAATCAAACATTTATAAAAAATACTGTTTAACTATTATTATTTTATACTAATTATTACTAATCAGATAAGTTAGGCCACCCGCAGTGACATCCGAGGAGCGACGTATACTGTCGTTGCTGAACTTTAAGCTACCGAATTTAAATATATTAAGTTTCAACATTAACTTGAATCGACTTAACGATAATGCGTGCCATCTTCAACAAGAAGTTTTGTTTGTCATCCGGCCGGCGATGTTGTCAACTGTTGTTGAGGACTTGGAGTACACTGTCAATGCATAGCACAATGTTGCCATCGTTGCTGGAGTTCGAATGGATTTCACACAGTTATGCGTTCGATGGAAAATGTCATCACTTTACGTTAATTACGCACAAGCAGCGGTTGTGTTGTGTTTAACGTTGTTTTCACATGCACACGCTCGCCGCCACCAGCCGCCATAGGGTAGTGCCGTCGACTTCGCAAGCGTCGCCACCGTCCTAACGAGGCATTACCGCCGCCGCAACATTCCGACTAAAACGCCGCCCACCCACCGTCGTTGAACCCATCAACCCGCCCGAAAAGTGTCGGCAAGTTAAACTTGACGCCGAAACTTTGGGTAAGCAGGCATTAAATTGATTTTGCAATCAGCCGCACAGCCGTCTCCAAGAGAAAGCAAAAAATAGTGAGCTCTAAGCACAGGATGACATTTTTTAGTATACTTTTTTCGAATAATATGAAAATTATGTTTTTCAGCCATTAAAAAAACATGTTAAAGTTATTTGAAATGCAGTAGTTTTGCGATTTTCAGTTAGGCGTAAGATAAAATGGACAGGAGTCACTCATGTCTTTGGCATCGCATGCGAAATAACAGAAAGTTAATTAGATTTCCCTATAGCGTGATTAACAAGGGGGCGACGTTGTCCGGAAACAATTTGCCATCAAGCGTCCTGAGTAAGATAGATTTCAGCCTCTTTGCTAGGATAGCCAGGTTGACTATCTAATATTTTCCAATTTTAATTAAAAATTTCATTTACATTTCTTCCCTTCCTGGTCCACTCTGAAAAGATAAGCCAATTTCTTCGCGATTTTTCTTCATTTTACTAGGAATTCAGTACTAGTAATTTGTACATTAAAAGCAAAATAATGCTATTTAGTGTAGCAATCTGAAATAGCTTAATTCCCGTATTCAATTTAACTTGACAAACATTGGGTTTATGACTAACATATTTAGCTAGGATTAAATGGTCAACTATATAATATTTCACAATTTTAATTAAAATTTTCATTTAGATTTATCTTCATCCTTGAAATTTGACTACTCGAAAAGGTAACCCCCAAACCCCTTCTCAATTTCGTTGAAAGTCTATTCCAGTAATTTGCAAATTTAGGCCAAAATCAACACTTTTGTCACACACTTTACAAACCCCGGGTGGGTTTAGAGCACATAGTCAAATCCGACAAAGTGTGGAGAGAGAGATGGAACACGCAAATAAATGTAATCGCCCTTTGCAGCACCCCTACATCCAAACAGCCGGCAATTTCATTGAGCAAGCAAATAGGGTGCTAAGATAGCGATGGCTCACGATTCACACCCGCTACATCTTGATTACGCACCCACACACAGAGATATCTACACAGCCGGCGTCGAATGCCATAGACCAAATTCGAGGAACATCTCATTTGGGTGCCCGCAACATTCGAAGTGTTCCAGACACTCAGGCGCACTCTGGTCGGGGATCGTCCGTGTTTGCGGTCGGTGTCAACTGGTAACTGGTAACCCAACACTCGCCTGCCACCGGCTACTAGGTAAGCAAGCATTGCGGCACCACTGAAAGCGCGTGGAATTCCCATAAGGTCACTCCGGGGGCGGTGCTCGGGCTACCAGTGCAACCAACACAATAAGCGACAATAAGCCGCTTTAATGTGCGCGGGTCGAGAATGTTCACGTCGTCCTACAACTCCTGCCGACTACTCCAAACAGCCGTGGTCCCGGGAATCCCCTTTCTACCCCAAGAGAGGACAATATGCACGAAACGAGCGTATTAAGTACGTTTAACTCGGCAACGCTCTCTTGTCCACAGCAACACTCATATTGTCACGTTCTATGTAATTAGACTTAAACACCCCCTAAATAAAACACTGCCTAATTATTATCACAAATATGCCCCGTCATAAATTCCCTTTTACGGATTAAAAAAATGTAATTGCCCAACACAAAATTAAATATCGAGCAGATGGGTAATCTTCTGCTCTTTGCATAATCATGAAATACTTTCCAATCATCTGTGAAACCCTCTTATTAATAATCTTTCATCAAGAATGTTAGAGCTTATTAAAGACCCAGATATCCATTCTGTTTTCTCTGTGAATCGCAGCCACGCACTCTATTAGCTCTCTTTAATCTGTTCCCCAGCTGCCTGAACCTTTTCACAGACCCTTTTTAGATACTTACAAGTTCATGAGTTTCGGCAGTCACTTTGCTTTCTTTGCGAACCCGCCTTTCGCATTTCTCTTCCTACTCGGCAAAGAATGCTGTAATTAATTTTAATAGCGATGAACTTAATGAGAGTCGAGCGTCGTTTTAATTAAACAATTTTTAGCAAATATTTCCTCACCGCGTCAGTGGCTGCGAGCACAATGCACAAGTCGGCGCCAAAAATCTACACAATTACGCGCCATTAAAATTCAAAATAGAATAAATTGTCACCTTACGTTTAATGAGATGAAAGACTCATTAAACGCAAAAGATATAAGGCTAACACGAGTGAAGCGGCGGACAAGACTCATGTTTTATGCCAACATAATAACACTAATCATAATAATAAATTTGCACAGGGCCTTGCTAAAGCTTAGAAGACTGCTGTAAACTCTCTGTGTTGAGTCGTTAGATATTCACTTGAGAACGTCATATTGAATTTTCTATCAAAGACACACACAAAATGCTAGTGAAATTCAATATAACTATGTTATCTTATAGTGATTTTCTGTGCTACTGGAAAATACTAACAATATTATTTACTCGAATATATCGATAAATGTGTCAAAATCCTCTCGAGCACGATCGTAGAAGTTACCAATAAATCGCATTAACGCACGTACTTGTGTTTTGCTCGTCATGTCCTCCTATTATTAAGAATTATACATTAAGAGACATTGGCAGTAAGCATGCGTCAAGTCGACTTTGGGACAAACATTTTCTAAAGCATACGAAAAAGTAGCACACAAGACTCATGTGTACTTGATGGTGCTGCACTTGCTGTAACCGAAGCATGTTTTAAATCACCGTTTTCATCCTTGTTTCGTTATACACCATTTGACGAAGAATATTGCGTAAGATGCCTAAATAGAAATAGGTTTTCTCAATTTCCAGTTGAATCGATATTCAGAAAACTAGTTTTGAATATAATGCCACCTGTCGAACGATTATACTATATGATGGGTTGGCTGCCACATGAAAAATATTCAATGTGATCGTTTCTCACGAGATGGCTGCTTGTAGTGGCGGTTTTGAGCAGTTCTGAAATTGAAATGTTTGAATATTGTCGCTGTTGTCGTAATAGTTGAGGTTTAAATGGATTCGGCACATGTAAAGTGGGTGCACGTTTGTCGATTACCGATTTATACCCCCATCCCGCGTGCTATTCGCTGATATTTATGCTCTCTCGGCGCGCACAATAAAAATCGCCAAACCACCAACCCCTGTACTCAATCTTGTCGCTTGCCTAGTGAATTTCCTCCACGAAAACGCGCTCGGAAACGACGCCGAATGGATGTACTTTAAACGAAGCGCCTACGAACGTTAAAGTTGGGAAAATTGAAGGCAAACTTGCGAAATAAATCGTGGAAAAAAATAAGAGGAACGCGTGTGTACGAGGATATATCGCGAGCGTGTGCACCCGTCCCCGGAAGATGATGAATTACTTAATTATGCTTTTTATTTGGTTATTAATTGCGTCGTTTGGGTACATAATGCGGCGCGCGAGTTATTAAATCGCGTCGTGTGGCCTTGGGGCTTGTTTGCCCATCGCATGCATAATACATAATACAATAGGCAATAAGGCTTTCCGCGGGACGTACAGGAGCGCAATTTATAACCAAGAACGGCGCTGTTTGTGGGCGCTATTTTTGGCAACGAGGTGAAAGAACGGCTGTGGGAGGATGTATGTTAGGTCAGCTGATGGTTGACGGAGTGAAATTTGCATAGAATTGATTTTTACTGCAGAAAACCGCATAGTAACTGTTTGTAGGTTATAATAATAATAATAGAATGCCGTCTGTCAAAATGCTCAGGTACTGAAATTTATTAGGTTTCAGAAGTAAAACGTATATCTTAAATCAACAATCCCAGTTTTAACTTTTCATTTATTTAAATGTGTGTTTTGTTTCAACTTGTGAAATAGGCCATATTTTTAAATTCGTACTTTTAATTTAACCCTTTGAGGATTTCTTAAATTGCAACTTGCAACGTGTATAATGCAACGAGTACCGTGCAGCGAACCATGACGCCTTTTTGTAGCATGTCGAGATTTGAAGTTAGTACGCCTAATCGGAGAAGTAAAATACCACAAAAAGGTTAATCCTGAATAAAGTTGTTATCCATAACTCCAGAGGAAAATCAAACTGAAAAGTTAAGCGCACATCGCCGTGGGAGGCTATTAGGTAAGCCACTACAAACTGTATTTTCCTTTCTTTGTTCTTGATTCTAGACTGTTCATCTTCAACGGTCATCCCGGAGTTGATCGTTTCACCTCTTGCAGAGTCTTCCCAGTGGTCTCTTGCCTCTCGGTGATCTGTCTCTGGCGTTTTTGACCATTCTGCTGTTGTCCATGCGGTCGATATGCTGGCTCCATTGCTTACGTCTCATGTTGCACAAATCGTTGATGTCTTGGATGCCACCCAAGCGTCGAATCTCTACGTTAATTTTCGTGATACATCGCAGGATTCTCATTTCGGAAGTGTTCAGTAGCCTTTCTGTCACAGATGTTGCAAGATACGTTTCGGCCGAGAAGGTGCTTATTGATCTTACTGTGGTTTTATAGATGCTAATTTCTGTTTCTGTTCACATTGTCAACTTGATTCGAATTTCTTCTTTTAGGTGTCCGTAGTTCGTTATTTGTGATTCCCAGGTATTTGAGTTCGCTAACTTGTTTTATTACTGTACCGTCTATGTCAATTTTGCAGTGGATTGGCTATGAAGCGATGACTACGGATTTTTGTTTTGTATGCCTTGGCGGATTGGTTAAAGATGTGCAGCATTCTCTGTAAGTTGCCCACTCTGTTAGCGATGAGTGCAGCATCATCTACGTAGCAAACAATATTTATGTTGTTTTGTGAATTATTTCTTTCATCACCCTCAATTCTGATTGGTTGCATTGTCTCTTGTTTTACCATAAGTTGAATTTCGTTTTTTGTATAGATGTCCTCTATGACTTCGTATGTTTTGTTTTTTTGAAGAGAATCTACCTTTACAAATCTACTACAATATATCCCATTATACTGCTTAGAATTTTTAGGTGAAATCGACACATTTATCCATTTAATGGACCCTGCCTCACTTCCTTTTGAAATTTGAATCTACATTGGCCTATTCTATTATATTCCAAGTCATAACTCGTTGTTTCAATACCAAAGTTTTAATAGCTCGAGATGAAAATAATAATATGCCAATAATACCACTTGTCGAAATCTCGCAAATGGTCGAATTTCCGAAATAACAAATTAAACGTTATTAATGTACCCCAAAAGTTGGGCACGATGTCTGGCAGCGAATCGTGTTCTCCTGCACAGTGTTTCGGCATGATTTCGGGCAGCGGGCCTCAAAGTTAGCCCTGCAGACGGCATTCGAGGCCGAAACTAACTTAGTTTCACGCCCGCGTGCGTCTGCAATTTGGTTATAAACAGATGTGCGCCGCTGGTGTGGCCGGAATTTTCGCGAATGTGTCCGCCGCACACGTCTGGCGGGGCTGCATTCGCTTCGCAACTTGCCGCGCACAGCTCCACCTTTGCGCCATGCTGTTAATAATTGTTAATAACATTAATAGGACTGGATGTCCGCCTGCGTCTTCACGTGCAATTGCTTAATCATGTGCCAAAAACAGCCAGCTGGTGCCAGCGACATCAGTCTGATCGTAAGCTTGATCTAAGGGGACCTTTGCAATTCGCGGATTTAATCAATCTAGGCAAACTTTCGACATCTGTCCCCTTGATCTTAATCTCCCTTAACCCAGCTTTCCTTAACGTAGCTTATTGCAATCATATCTAATCAAATCAAGTATAATATTACATTACCTCAGATGTTTTAAGGGAACATAGTTGTTGCGAACCGATGGCTCTGGGGAGTCTCCATCACCAAGCCACTGATAAGGCCATAACCTAAGTTTTTAATATTACATGATTCGGGACGTCTTAGGTGAAATTT